>QFFB01008871.1:0-10188 GCA_003316465.1 Ramaria cf. rubripermanens
ACGCGACGAGCTTGTTGCTTGGATAAATGAGCGGAGGTAGATACCAATACTAGACTTTCGGGCGTTGCCGCAGGGCCTCGATGAGAACTACTACAAGCCATAACCTGATTTAAAGAATACTGATAACAAAAAATTCATTGCAATCGCTGGCTTAGATTTCATTCCACAAGTTTACAAAACAAAGTAATAAATTCCACAAGACTACATGATTTTATTCAAATAAAACTCTAATCGCCACTTTGCTACGCTGCTGCCAGTGGTTATAACCAACCGCCGGGTCACAAAATAGCAAAAAGGTAAGAAGAGGAAAGCGATCCCCTGACAACACAAGCCGATACTGCAATAGCAAGGTCATCGTATCCTCCGACGTGCAAGCAGAGGTCGAAGGACGAGGGCGGCAAAAATTGGCTAACCAATGATGACCGCGGTGCGGTCATTTTAGTGGTTAAACTAAAAAGAACAGATACTACACTTGATCTAAGCCTGTAAGAAAATGTCAGCTTCGTTCCATCAACAGATGTTTATGTGCACGTACCAAAAGGCCAGAGTGGTAAAGAACTTTGATGGCGTGCGTCCAGCTTATATACCCCGGGCCTATGGGGCGTGCACGGACCACATAGTCACAGCACGGCACGCACGCGGCCGAAAATGAATTGACAGTGGCGTAAGGTAAACTGTGCCATATATGGCCTACTTATAGGCGACGGTTAAGTTCGTTGTAGCTATTTTTGCCTTGAAGCGTCAAGCACAAGGCAGCGCACTAGCAGCTGTGACTTACATTTATTTATCTACTTGAGTCTGAGTAGGGTAGCAACAACGTGGAATCTAACCAATACTGTCATGCTCCGCACATGGACGAAGGAGGGAGAACTTGAACAAACTCAATTACCATACCAAACCGCCACTAGCTGGATGAACATGGTCATCTTCGCCTCCGCCTGGAGTGTACGTCCACTAGACCCATGACCAGCCTGTCTACGGTATCCTAAGGCTAAACGACATAGGCTTACCGCACAGTAGACAGGCTGGCTGGGTACGAGTCTACACGTTCACGAGGACCTGCTTGCTTTGGCATCAGCTTTTTCCAACGCGACGGTACGTGTGCGTTTGATATTGACACCCGGTCTTTTCGCAGCGGCAGCCACTGAAGCGTATGTCTTAGGCAGGGAAATAGCAGTCTCTGTGGGTGGCAGTCTCCTTGACCTATGCTTCCGCTATGTCTGCCGCCGCATTAGCAACCATCTTGAGCGCATCTGCAGCGTGTTCTCATAGGCTCTCCACTGTTTGCTTGACCTCGGCTGCCATTTGTTAACCTCTTCGACCATTCCCTTGAATCTCTCCATGGACTGGCCCACGGCTCCTTAATTATAGCTCCCTCCACCAGCATGCTCATTTTATGGGACTCCATGACCTTTTGCATTATCATATGTATGCTACTGCCCTCACGCCCTCCGAAGCCACCTTGGGCGTCCCTGCCAACTGTGCCAGACGGGGGAGGGCCATTCAGGGGCTCTGTAGTGTGTACTCCTTTCCTTGGATTACCATCCACTTAGCCTCTATGTGCTTCTTCTCTGGAAATACACCTTTAATGGCTCGGACATGGAGTTCTACGAGTCGTATATCACGTATTCTGTCCCTTTCATTATGGCGCCCCTGGTTCGCAGGCGCGTGATTGGTATGGGCGGGCCTCCCTTACCTCCAGACTTCGAGGACTCCACAGACAAAGCTTAGCACATGTTAAAGGCAAGTAGGTACCTAGGGTAGCTATATTATACATACTACGCATCTGAATGACGTGTTAACTGTCTTCCCTTCCATACCCTTGCTTTACAAGGCCCAAGCTACTGCATGAAGCATGAAAAGTCTACAGGTTCACGCGTTAGCGGGCCATGCCTCGTAAGTCGTCCCTTCTGCTATCGCTGTAAATATCGTGTCTTGAATCAGTTGCGAAGAAATTAGGTCCGTAGCTCTGTTAATTTGGCAGATATGGGGCCATTGCAAAACATTATATACTCACCTAGCGTCACGCTGCTCCAAGCCAGGGTTTCGAAATGAAACCCACTTCAAGGCTTGCGACAATTCCACTGGCACCTCAGTCCTGTGATTCCCGATTCTCACTGCCTCTGGCTGCAAAGCTCGTTCCAGAAGACCTGCGTTATGCTGATTTGGCATATTGCACCAGACTTCTAGCATACTCGTCCTGGACTAGTGATGGCACCTGACACGATATGACGAATATGATGAGCCATCCGAGCACGCTGTATCCCACAGCATAGTGCTTAGAACGACCATCACCGATATAGATCGCCGTGACAATATGCAGCCATGTTCGTTACGCTCTAATGGACATGGACCCAACTCCGTATAGCTGTAGGAAGATGTATAAAAGATTCGACACCGCCAGCAACATTCACCACCCACTCGACTTTCAACCCCCCTTACTGCTAAACGATCACAATGTCTACCAGAACAACGTTCGAAGACCTCGCCAGGATGGGCCACACCAGACGCCAGATTTTTCTGCTCTGTAACGCCTTGAGAGGGGGCACTATGACGAACGAGTCTCATCTGCACCTCAACAACGCCTGGGTTGATCAATACGGGTAGGTGCTGAATCATGTAATGCTGTTGTTTGCTTCATGAAATCCGCAGGTGGTACTCCTATAACACTGTACTGGGTGAGGCGGTTAGGATGGGAAATGTTCCCCTGAACATTGAAGAAACCTCTATCGATGTCGAGTACGACAACTCCCAGAACAACCAGTCGTTTTCTGAGGAGTGGGAGACGACGGTTCAGACCAGCACCAGATCCACGCTGGCCATCAGGGACTTGGCCTCTATTACACTCTCGAGTATGATAACCGTCGCGAATGTTGCCCAGAGTGGATTTTCTATGCAAGTCGAGACGGAGTCGACCAGGGAGGAAGTGGTGGAGCGAGTGACTACTACTACGCGCAGGTTTACAGTCGAGTGAGCCGTTGGAAATTTATACGCTACTGCTACTTATTTGTCATAGTGTTGGCCCCCACGAGATAGTTAGAATCCTCAGGACTAAGGCCGAAACGGGTTTTCTCACCACTTACAGTGTGGTAAGAATCAGACGTTTCACGACTTTGATTCTATTGTCATATCTCCCTTCCAGCCGTACGGTCTCAATCAAGCTGCGATGATAGGAAGTACGTCATGCTTGTTGTGCCTACATATCCACAAAGCTGAGACATTGCCATCTCTCAAGCGCAAGGGCGCAGGTCAGTACCGCCCCTTTTAGATCAATGTTTATGAAATCACGGTTGGTTGCAGATATAACGGGCATTATCACTGGGTATGTTTGAGCGCACCTCTACACTTGTAGTGGACCAACTCAATCCGCGTCGCAACATCTAGGGCTTCAGGCTCAACCCCCTGTTGGGGAACCCAGGCGGAAACATTGTACTCAACGGTACATCGAGGAACACGAGCTATCGCTTCCAAATCGTTCGCATTGTCAGTGGGGACAACAAGTCACAGGGGGTATCGAAGGCCTTTGAGGTCGATCCCGCCACGGGGGAGTCACTGGAGATTCCCGTCCAAGATGAAGTCGCCTCGGTTGACGACGTCACTAACGCTTCGGCAATCGCTCATTCCGGAATCTGAATTTGACTCCAAGTTTCCATCCCGGTCCTCAGATACGTTCGAATGTATAAACACTGTATGCCATCTTGCTGTAACATTGTTTTCTGTGTAATTGATCAGTGCTGAAGCTTGTTTCGTGGGACTGCGGCTAAGGAAGCTTTAGCATCCCCTCCGATTGAATTATTCGAAGTGAAACGACCAAATGCTAGCTGAAGAGTAAGCAGGGTTGTATAATCTCGTTCAAATCCCACCGCCGCGATGAATAATGCATCCACGCTATCAATCAACAACACAGGCAAGACTATACACCGACGCTCTAATTTGATTCTTTTTTTTGGTTTCATTATCATACTATCTATTGAGGGTCGGCCGTGATATAAACTTTTGTGCCTACCTAGAGTCCGTTTATAAAACAATCCTTAACATGTGCCCGTATGCGTGAGCCGGTTCTAATCCACTAGTAGACGGTCAGCTTGGTACTATAATTGTAAGTACTTAAGTTGTCATCAAGTATACTTCCTTGATGAATATTAGTCGAGGGGCTGCTCAAGCCCTCTTGGCCACGGTCTCACGAATAAGCTCTGCGGATGAACACGTGGGAACCATTATTACAGAGCAAGGAGACACATAGTGCTTATAGGTTTGAATGTATCTGAGGACTGGGATGAACCTAGATCACATGCCGGGACAAGCGATTGCGGAAATATCCATCGTTACAGCGTTGGTGACGTCGCGAAGCGAGGCGACTCATAGTGAACGGGGTAGCCTCCTAGTGCTGGAATGGAGGGAAAAGGTCCCCCGTGATTGTCTCGGTCCATCGACAATGCGAATGACTTGGAAGAGATATTTCGTCTTCTTCGATGTACCGGTGAGTGCAATGTTTGCGCCGGAGTTCCCCAACAGGGAGTCGAGTAAATGTTGTCACGTGAGTTGAGTTGGACAACTACCAGTGAAAAGGTGCACTCGGACAACCCAGTGGTAATGCCCGCTATACCTGCGACCAACTGTGAGTCCATGAACATCAACGCATACAGGATTATGGTAGTCATTTCTCCCTTGCGCTTGAAAGGCGACAGCGTCTCAGCTTAATAGATATGTAGGCACAACAAGCATGATATACTTCCTGTCATTGCATCCTTGTTGAGACCGTACGACTGGAAGCAGGGTATAAGAATGGAATGACAGTCGTGAAGAGCGAGGATTCTTACCACGTTGTAAGTGGCGATTGAGCCGACTTCTGTCTTAGTCCTAAGAATTTTGACCGTCTCGTAGGGGCCAACACTATGGCGGATGAGCATGCAGTGAAGTATAGAGTACAAATGGCCTACGTGATGGCTCCAGTATTTCCTCATTGGCCGACTCCGTGCCGACTTGGATAGAAAAGCCATTTTCAGCAATGTTCGCAATGGTAATCTTAATCGAAAGGGTAATAGAAGCCGGGTTCTTGGTGGTCAGCGTGGACTTGGTGCAGGTGGTAAATGTGTCTTCCCACTCCTCGGAAACCGGCTGACTGTTCATGGAGTTGTCGTTCTCGACAGCGACCGAGGTAACTTCAACGTTCTGGGGAGCACTTTACAAGTTGACGGCATCGCCCAGTATAGCGTTTTAGGGGTACCACCTGCAATGCGGATTTCATGAAGCAAACAACACCACTTCATGACCCAGTACCTACGCGTATTGGTCAACCCAGAAATCGCTGAGGTGCAGAAGAGACTCGTTCTCCATAGTATCCCCTCTCAAGGAGTCACAGAGCAAGAAAATATAGCGTTTGGCGAGGTCTTCAAATGACATTCTGGTAGACAATATTGTGATCGTTTAGCAGTAAGGGGGGTTGGAAAGCTGAGTGGAGGGTGGATGGCCGATGCTGTTGGGGGTTTGACATCTCAACATTGACGGCTCCAAGCCCCATGACGCCTCATCAGAATCAGGTTATTCCATATATCTTTGTCTCCAGGTTCGAAGCTCTGAGTACCAAATGCGAACATTGGCACCCTTCGAGAGAACGATCGAATGAAGGAACCCCATCATCGAATGTACTTGTTTTAATACCAACGCATTCGGCCCGACTCGTTCGAACTTCGAACTTCTGCAAGAACGTTCTGGGACCAGCTTGAGGGCTCGATCGGTACCGAAAGACTTCCGATATCTGCCGCAGCTCGCCTAATAAGTTCATTTTCTTCCTACGGCAGTCACCAACGTGAACACAATTGGGTCTTGCGAATTCGCTTCATTTTATACTGTTACTCATGTCATACTGCCACTTGACCTTGATTTTCACGTTATAGGCATGGAGCGGACGTACATACGTCCTGCAACATTCAAAGATCCATTTCAATATTAGTACGTAGGGGGAGGGGGGGTGAGTGGAGGGCATTTACAGAGATCGCGAGGGCCCGGATTGCGCAAACACCAAGGCAGTTGTCAGTGGGCACACGCCCTTGTCGAGCTCAGTGAAGTGATATGTTCATACCAGATTCACAAGCCGTAGTCTCCTCTGCCTGATAGAAAAGAACTATCGTTCAAAGTCAAACGGCGAACTCGAGGAAAATGGCAACATTGTTGGTAGTACGGTACAGTCGGAAGGTTGTAACGTTGACGAGGACGACAGGCAATATTCCTGCCTGGAGCTCTGCACTCGACGGGAATTTGATATCACTTTGTAATAAAGATGAATCCGTGCTGCGCTGTCCTCGTGTCTATGTGAGAGTATCACAAACCTGGATATGTAATATGAAAAGCGACATCGAGCCGCTAGTTAACATTCACCGAGATGCTTTGTCCCCTCATCAGCGGAAGCGCTTCAACCAGACTTTTGCATGTCTCGCCAAATAAACCTGCACCGCCGTGGCGGCCCGACGGCCAAAGCTCGACCTCCAGCTTCCGCAAAAACTTAAAATGAGCTTCCGAAAGGATGAGATCGACATCTTCCCAAGTTGACCAGTCCGGTGGCCCAAATTCATAATTGGGTATTTTTACCTCCAATTTGATTTGTTCTAGTTGGTTGGACGTGCTGATGCTAGAAAGCAAGCGCCGAAGCCAGGACAGTGAAAAATCTACGGGCGTGCCCCATATATTCGTGTTGGCCAACATTCTAATGTTGGTCAAATGCAGGGATTTGATATTTGGATTGGACTCCAGATTGATATCGACAACTGGTCTCTGATCTGCAAATGTAGCTGAACGAGCAGCGTCCGTATAAGTCGGCCAATGTAATTGAATTCAAGATAGGTGGCTGCTACTCACGCCATCGATTATTTGGCACACGGAGTCGGAAATGCTCGAGTGAGCTGCCAATAGCGCAGAGCAGGCGGTTGATTGCATTTCCGCTAGCTTGGTCGAGAGCCAATATATGCAGAGTATGGATGTGCGATATATCCGAAGGCGATCGGGGGCTAAGAAGCCAGTCAACGAATGTGGGATAATCATGTAATGTCAGGCGCAGGTCGGAAAGGCGTTTCCGGTTGCGAAAATCAGGACATTGTGTATCTTCCGATTCCTCTCGGACCAAGGCCGACCGAAACCGATATGCGGTGTTGACATCAGTCAGGGAGAGACCAGTAAGGCCTTTGGCGTGAGATAAGAAGCCAGCAAAGTCGTCCATATTGCCAAAGCCAGCCTTCTCGATTTCCACACACGCAATCGACGGCAGCTGGAGTACCCAGCAAAGGGACCATCTGAGGTCTTCTGTCAAAATGTTCCAATACAGGCGCCGAATTTCTAATCTCTCCAACTTCCTGAGCTTGCGTAACACTTTGGGGAGTATTGGATCTGTTACAATCCAATCCTGCTCCCTAGTTGATTGGCCTCCGTACAGCTTCAATTCCTGGATATAATCAGAAAGGTGAGGAGAGTTGAGTAAAACCCCATCAAGTCGCTGGCTGTATGGTACATATCCTGCACCTCTGCTGTCAGGCATGTTCGGAGTCGGATAAAATGTTATGCGGTGGAAGAGGTGCCTTTGACTAGAGGGGAGCCATGAACGACAAACCAATGAGCATACCAGTAGATCCTGGCGGTCGGCGTGGAAGTGGTCGATAATTGCGTCGATGAGCTCTTGCGCCAACCTTTCCATGACTGTCCGCAGTCAAGAAATATCGGCAAAACCCGAGGTGTTCAAGAATAGTCTTCCACCGTTATGTATGCCACCAACTTTGTTGTTCGGGACGCCTACGGATTCCACTCGTGAGGTGGAGCCATTGAATCAATGATGGAACCCGCATTTGGCACCGTCCCTCTCTCAGCGGCAACCCCCAGTCTAGACTGTATAGTACGCGCTCATGCGCGCGCTCTCGGTGTCGGGTTTTGTCGAGTAGGAAGCTCCTGCTTCTGCAGGATATCGGACACGACATGGATACTAGTAGGTAAATCAGTCTGCTGAGGCCATGATATGGAATGTGAGCGATACCCTCCGTTTCTGTTGACGACTTGGTAGACCTGCTTCTGGAGTAAAATTGGTTTCAGCCAAAGCCTGAGCCGGTAGCGCCGTCGGAACAACCGCCAGGTTCAAAGTTGATTAATCCGCTGATGATGCATGGTGCATGAAAGTACTCCGGTTTTGCAGAGCGCAGGCTTGTCCTGCCGATAATTAGCAACCCACTGACATCACTACACATTAACCTTAGCTGGGCAAGACTGCATAATCTAACCACTCAGTACTCATTAGTTCCAGGATCGATATCCTGATTTCCATCTCAGATCTGAGTTAGTGCCGGCGGTCTCAATCGATTGCAGCTGATTCAATGCCTCTCTAAAAGTACGCACATATACTCTCAAAATCTCTCTGACTAGAAACAGATAACTGGTGACACAGTTAGACTTTGCGGTCGAAATGTGCAAGGACTACTGTGTGCCGTGAAGGGATGAGCAGCCCCGGATGTTGCTCAGGTATAAGTGTCATGGTCATGTCGCACAAAACAATTTGTTCCACCGCCGGGAACGAAAGATACAATTACGCAAAGACCTGTAAGATTCCTTTCTACGAGCAAACTTCATAGGAGACATACGTAGAGGTGAGACGTTACATCGGACCGTGTTCCAGTCATACGTGAGCCGTCCAAGCCTGCACATCATCCCCCAAACATACGGCGAGTGCGCCTGCGCTATAGTAGCAGTATACCTAGCGCTGTGCGAGGCACGTTATATGACAATGGCCATATTGAGGGTACCCGTGCTTTGGTTCACGTGGTATAGACTCTCGGGACGAGACATCGTGGGGGAAGGGGTTGTAGTAGCCGTATCGTCATCGAAATCGGACCAGCCCTTCTTAGCACGGGATGGAGTAACAGGTGATCGCGGCATGCTTTGACGATTCCAGGCTGGGCGGGAGGTTGTCGCGGGGGGGTTGGGAGTAGACAGTTTGATCGTCATACCCACGATAATGGCAGTAACTGTGAGACCCTTACCAAGTTATAAGCGAGGGGGGGAGAAGGGACAAGGAATCGGGTACCGTTATGGGTGAAAGCTGACGATTGCAACAAAAAAAAAGTATCAGCTGGCGCAAAGTCGAGCTAATAGTCAAGACTTACAACATCACACATGATAACATGTGCGTTGAGTCGTGACACAAATGTGATGAGAAGAATCATGGCAGCAAGCAATGCAGCCGATCCAGATTCGACCAAAACTACCAGGAGCGTGTAAACTGTTACATGGCGGTTCACATTGGCAGTAATAGTCGAATGTATTTGTCGGACTCGAAACACTACTAGGACTGCCAGCAAAATGGCATCAGTAAGGTGAAATCATCCAAGCGGTATAATAACCTACATAAGCAAGTTATTTTCGTAGCTAATGCAAGTGCATAGCTCGCGGTGATCCACATTTGCACTTGCTGGTCAAACGTAAGGTTACTTGGGGAAACAGACATGGCTTTTAGTGCGCCTCCAGCGGCAACTACATGAACCAATAAGAATAGGTTAATAGAAGTTGTACGAATGCCCTACCCAAAGTGCCAACAGCCATGATGGTAGGGCCAAGTACGACGTAGTAGTTTTTATTCCACAAGACAAATGATCGGGAAATCTATGAAAATTTTAGGACAACGAATAGTAGTCAAGCATGACTTGGACTCACAATCAGGATATCACCCAGAAAGATCTGGATGAAGAGCACGCCGTACTTAAACCGGTAGAGCGTATCCGTCATATTCTCAAGATAGCTGACCGGGCCCTGGGACCTGAACCTGAAGAAAGCATTGCTAACTCGAGCAAAATCAAGACCAACATGCTTGAAGCAGGAAGTTACAACCTGCTTCATCAGAATAGCGTAAACACTTACCATGGTGCATAGTGCGAACATAAGAGTCACCAGTACCAGACGCGGAACATGTTTCCCTATACTGGATTTCTTTTGTAAAAGCAAGAAGATCGTGATCATATACAGACAGAGCAGGAGACCTGTGAAGAACAGATGGCACTGAGAATCGTGCCTTGCGTTTTCATCGAGGAACTGCGCTCACCCCAGAAGATTGATTCTACGAAGAGGGAGAGCAAGCTGCACTTGTCCAGTGCAACACCAGACATGTCTAGATATTGTCAAAGAGAGTGATATCCTAATGGCTACGGAAAGGAGAGACGA
>QFFB01008911.1:0-10880 GCA_003316465.1 Ramaria cf. rubripermanens
AAAGGGGCCAATGCCAAAGAATCACAAAGCGTCCCGTTACAATCAACACGGTATTAATGCCGAGAATGTCAGACCTGGCAATCTTCGTCAACCACCAATTGCAGGGTAGCTGTTGAGCAGTGAGTCTCGTTTGGGAGAACCGAGGTATAAACCATCGACCGATTGGCGCCTTGGCCACGAACCGGACTAGTCAACATAAAATGTGTACAGTTTTGGCGGACATTTGACAAGCCCTGATTCTCCAAAGAAGCAAAACGAGTGTCGAACATGCCAATGAGTCGGCACAAGCTGCCCTCGCAATAGACACGACTCTTGAGAACGGAAAAGTCGTTGGGAAAGCAGACGATGGGCTTCACACCCCGCGTAGTGGTGAGGATGTCTGGACCGTCTTGGGATAAGTGAGGTATATGCCCACCTAAGGAGAATGAGTACGGTACGTCGTCAGTATCGTTGACTGGAATGACCGTCTAAATCGTTCAGAATTCGCATCCAACGGGCTGCCTCGCTAAGCCATTCTGCGACTGCGGCTGATACTACGCACGATTTCACATAAACCCCTATCCTTCCATGTCCCCGAGCTTTGATCTATCTAGATCTTCCTCTTCCTCTTCCTCAACCTGAACATTTGGAACAGCGGGACTACTGGTGTCGAAACGCTTTTTCTCCCTGAATGCATTGAGCCGTGGCTGTCCTTTCTCGAGTATAGCAACAGCGGGAATAACGCCTTTGGCATTCAAATATAGCAAGTCGTTACCGGCATACGAATCAATGGACCGTATCCACCCATCGAACCTGGGACATAAATATCAACTCAGCGTCGCCTAATGATCACGGCAAAATCGACTTGCGTAGCATCTTTCTGCTCTTGTGCCCTCATGCGACTGTAAATATGCTCCTGCTTGAAATGATTGATAACGTCCTGGTGTTGCTCAAAATCAATAATTGATCGATAATTGGGATCTGCATCATTCTCGAGCTTAGCGTTTACTTCCGTGACTTTGCGGTTGTACGACTCGAAGAGTGGCTGTTCAAGTAGTAGTCCCAGCGCGGGAGCTTTGGGTACTACAACTTTATGAGGGCCAAACATTTCGTCTAGAACGCTAGGTGGTGTGCTTGTTCGACAAGCCAATACAAGCGCACAAACCATTTTCCGCTGTGAAATACTGTCAGAGCTGTACCGTTTCATAAATGCAACGCACTATCTATGGCGCATAGTTCAGATCCCACACACCATGATCTACGACAGACAAATACTTACCTGATGCAGCATAAAGCTCTGCCCATGGAACAATATGGAGAGCCACTCGGTGTCACCGTAAACAACAGGATCTTGCACCTCCATGACTATTAGTACAAAATTGGGAGTCGCGCAATGGAAATCTGATCACCTCTATCTTCTTCATATGGCGCTGATTACTTCGATCACTAAAATCCCTGCCCACAGTGAAATTATGGAAGTTGTGAGTTCCGAGGTATCTGGTGGAAGCAAATCGAAAATTCTCTATGGTGTCTGGATCGATTCGCCATTGCTTCTTCCGTTGGTGATCATCGTATGATGTACTTGTCAAATCAACACCATTCCAGAATGGGTGGACGCCCTGCTTGCTAGCCGTACCAAGTTCCTCCCCGTTCACTCTTAGGGCCTTGGCAAGACCGCTGTCGGGCTTTGGAGGGAGAAGTAAATATGACGGTAGGAAGTATGTATACTTCCTACTGTCGCAGGATCTTTGACGGTGTCTCAGTGGTCAACAGTGGAAGGGATGAGATGGAAACTGACGAGCGAGCGTTAAATGAGTTCTGCGTCCGTAAAAATGACCATAGCCTAATCTCAGGCGGTAGTTCCTGGTTGATTCGAGCCACCATATCGGAAATCCCTGGCACAGAGGTAATCATTTTGATGGAGATAAGATTTCCGGCCGCATGTACTCCAGCGTCAGTGCGAGCAGCACGCGCAAGACCAACCTGCAACAAAGAATGGTTAGTCACGTTCAATTACATCAAGGTGACTAGAAAGGCTCACCTTAACAGGATCATCCGCATTGTCCTGAGAGACTGCGCCAGCCTTGACCATGGCACTGAACAGAACGCCCTCTATCGTGCGGACATCTGGCTGTCTGAAGCCAAAAGAGTAAGTTTCATGCTCGGGTTTTGGGGGCCTCACATACATTTGCATGCCATTACACCCCGTGCCACAAAACCCGATCAACAGCGCACACGGCCTCTTTGGGAGACGAAGTTTCTTCTCCTCATTGTCACCTCCTTCTTTATCTTTGCCAGCACTGCCTTCGTTTGCCAAATTACGCGTTCCCCTCGTTCCTCTTCGATCACGTCGACCCTCGTTAGGACCGATGTCAGCACGCCTGTTTTTCCCCTTTCTCCCAGTCTCCTTCTTGGCTTTCCTGACGCTTGAAACAGCTTCTGGCTCCTCCTCACTTGTCTTGAAGCGTTTGGCTTCTGCTATATTCCCTGACTCATCTTCTAGAGATCTTTTTGACGACAGGGCAATATCAGAAATTTCAGGATCCATAGAGTTTGTTGGAAGAAGATGAGCAAATCGACCCGAAAGCCAGGGCCTAAGATTCAAGCCCAAACGGTGTCGGTATAAAGGCAGCCTGAACTACACCTACAGTTTAGGAATATTGTCGGGAGGACTGGCACTGCTATCTTCGAGCTCCGAAAATTTTATTCCCATGCGCCAAATTCATATCAATCTTTTTCTTTGGGTTTTTCATCCTAAGTTTGTCACATATAGACTGATACAGTCGCATTCAGCAGTTCCCGTTGATACTAGTTTTGACATTCTGCCATTGCATTGACTCCAATAAACGTTGTACTGTATTTTGGGGATGAAATGCACGGCCGTAATGCACGTTTGTTATACATTCATCAGAACGAACCTACGTTACAGCCATTTCCAAACGTAACTGATCTGCTAACTCTGCTGCTCTTTTGTTTCTGACGCCGGGAAATCCAGGTAAAATTAAGACGTTAAGGTGATACACACTCGGATATTCAGCATTCACAAGATCTTCAGATCCACCATCATACAGCTATCCCGCGGCAGACTCTCCACAGGTAATCGTAACCCACTGACAAACTGAAAGGCAGAGGATATCCCAGGTGTCTCAGGAACCACGTCCTCTTCCTCGTCCGCGGGCGCCAGCCAGGCCAATGCGGAATGACATATGACTGAACAGCCCAGGTAAAGAGAAGTTGTCACGCACCCCCGCTTCTTCAGGGCTCTTCTCCGTATCCACCTCGGTTTCGTCATCTCCATCCTATCTCAAGTATCAATACCATCAACATCCAGATGAAGCAAATCATACCTCCAGATCGATTACCAGTGCCCCTGAATGCCAACCAGAAGCCGTCGCACTGAAAACGAAAGACTCACGTCCTTTGCTGCCATTTTGAGTGCCAAATTTTACTTCAGTGGGTTCGGTGACATCTGGTGGTAAAATTCTAAACCGCTTCGCCCTTACTCTCTGATTGTCTTCGACGTATCCCCCTGGGCTACCAACAGGCAGTTCTGTCGGATCACCGAGGCCAAGTGCGCCAGACGAATAAGCGCCCCAGGTGAGAAGCTTGCCGGTTGAAGTCAAAGCTCCGAAGTGATAATCTCCCAGTATAATCGAGATGATGCCTTTATTCTGGAGAGAGGGTGGGATGTATGGGACGGTTTCTTGCCGTGTGTCGTTTGTTCCTCTAAGGATGATGGATGAAGATCCAGTCGAGTAAGCGAAGAATGTGAGGAAATGAGCAGAGATCTACGCGACTGTGAGATCTAGTCAAGAACATATAAGAAATGAACATGCGTGGGTAATTGTTAGCGTTTCTGGAGCGTCCAGGTTTCCATCAGATCTATTCTTGTCAAAAGTGGGATGAGCCCGAATATGCTTAACCTCACTGAACCGCTCTAGCTGTATGCCTTGCAGTTTGAGTAATTTAATCGGTTGGATACAGGAAAAGGTACCCACGTACTCCCACCTGGGATGTAGAAATGCATGGCTGAGACTTGCATGACCCTGAGCTATGTCTACTTTGAGAACATGTCCGCCGTCTGTGAGTCCGATTAAAAAATCATGGCCTGCTGCGATCTTCACAATCTTTTCTCCCCCGCTGCCTTCATTCAATTTTGGTAATGATGCAGCAACAGGTCGAATAAGCCAGGGATCTACAGCGACTTCCCAAGGCCTGCAATATACGATATGCTCTTGGTCTTGCACGCGCTCTCTGGCATCTCCATCGCACTGATCAGTGTGAACCTGGTTCACCTCCCCAAATATGCCATCGAGAGGCCACCAGACATAAACCTCTCCGCCATTTGTCAATACGGCGGAGAAACCCCATCCGCATTCAACCTGAAGGGGTGTACTGACTGTATTAGAGGTTGAAAGGAGATGCGTTGTGAGGACATAGGGACGCCCCCATGAAGTAAATACCCAAACATGATTCCTAGACGAAAGTGCAGTTGCGTGAGCCCGGCCGCATCTGCGTCAGACATGAGCAGAGGATAACAATGAGCATACAGAAACACAAACCCGATCTGGGACATTCGCTCAGGAAGAAGTAACTTGGTAGGTTTGGGGGCACATTTGGAAGAATCTGAGAACGGATCCATATGCAAGCCGCCAATTTGCATTCCATCTAGTTTGCCTGTGTGTGGAGGAACGGTCAAATGCCGTCTAAATCTGCGGCGATTCATTTACTTACCCCATACATGGATAGACCCTTCCGAGTCAAGAGCATGGAATGACCTGAGATGACCGAGCTTGAGCAAGGGTAAGAGGTCTATAGACTGCGGACATCTACTGACCAGCCACCAGCCACCAACTCGACGATGCGTGGTCCAGCGATCTTCAGTTCCGAAGGATATGGTCTGCTTCCATTCAAAATGCCTCCCGGATATGAGATATCAAGGCCAAGCCTTCCTTCACCAGACGATCTGCAACATGTCACGAACGCTTAACAAAATGGACCGACTGGTCCATGTAACTGGAACAAGTAACACAACGCACCCCCACACATAAAGCTTGGGATTATGTACTCCTTTATAGAGAAACTTGTAGCCTTTAGTTCTGGCATTGGCAACATCAGAGAAGTTGTAATCTTCCTTCAGTTTGCGTTTCCAGAAAGTGTCGTCTGAGCATATTGCGGCGAACTGCGAGTTAGTGGCTGTAAGAGACGGAATATCTTTGAGAGGGATCAGTGGGAGAAGATTGTCAATGAAAACTTCAACAGGAATATTCGCTAGCGACGGCATAGTAAGGAATTTCAAGTGTACGTCATCATCGAGGGACGTGATTAGTCAGCAACGCTGGCTCCTCATTTGCGAAGATGTGCCTCTGAATATGCAAAAGAATGAGAATTCTAGCCACATTTCTGTTAAGGAGTGCCTGAGCCTATGCATAGACCGTGAATTGCGTTCTGGTTGCATGACGAAGTCTTTCAACCTCTCTGAGCGACACGGCGGCTACATTATTAGTTAGATGGGATCGACTGAGCACCGGTGGTTTGTTGACACTTATACTTATTGAAAATGCGCATAGAAATAGTTTCGGAGTTGTTCTTAATCCCCCAGGGTTTGCCGGATCTAGTACGTCCGTTGCAATCTGCAGCCGGAAAGCTCCTAGTTTGCTACGTTGCCGTGATATCACATCTTCGTGGAACGATTGCTTAGCGATACGACAGTGTATGGTCAGATTTTTTTTACCACTGGCGCAAGTTTTACTGGCTGGATAGTAGCTATCTACATTATAAGCATGGCGACTGAGGTCTCCCCGATTGCTATGGTAATATATATTTCTCCCCTTTCGTGCTACACTCTGATCCACCGTTTCCTTAGATATGCCTTTCAAATTAGCCATAACATGTATTAATTTACTACTTCCTGTTTCATAACTTTGTTACTTTTGTAGTCAAGCAATAAACCAGAGTCCACTACAGTCTATAGGTTTTATATATGGGGGTGAGACGAAGGCATCAGCTTCAATTTGTATACGACGGCGCAAGATGCCCGTCCGAACTTCGACTCGGGGTGTATTTCATGCACATTCAGTCGTCTGAAGCCTTCTGAAACGCTTGGCGTTCCTCGACCCTCTGAGCTCCAAGGTCCGAGCGCGAATCCAGTTCAGAATTCTCGAATCTCCACTAAACAACAACACAAGGTCGTTATCTCAACCTCATGAGCTTATATACTGTAGCGTTTCGACCAAGTGTTCGGACCCCTATGGCCGTGACACCTTGGACCAACTGTTTCACGGGATCGTGACGCGTGACGAACACCAAAAAAGTTCGAACGGGCGGCCATGCCGGCCGCGGATATGCGAAAGGCAACCGTTCGCTGATACGTGGGAGGAACAGCGCTGTTTGATGGGATATCGTGACACGTGACAAGGACGACTCTGTCACGCATAACGGTGCCGTGACTAAGATCGGTGGAAAACGTGATAAAAAAATGTAATGAAATAGGATATTACCTTTTTTGTATAAAATCTACGAAATAAGGCAGCTTTCCACCTCAAAGACACATTTTGGCCTTATGTTAGCTATGTACAGACCTAATACATAGGGATTCTCGGAAAATCTTGCCTAAGTAGAAGTTGTCGCGCTACAGGACCCTTTGCGCCTCCTTGTGCGCCACTGGTTGGCCACTGGAGCCCGAGGAACGAGCAATTTTTACATGCATACGTTTCAAAGGATGCGCTCTGAGAGACTTCGGCTCGAACGCTTCTGATGGTGCCTCATCGCTTCAAGAACTTGACGACAAGAATAAGATACCGGTTTCTTGAAGGCAGGCAAACATAAACGTCGTTCTCGTGACCTCGAGCAGTATTGTACGTACTGTCCACAGTGGATATATCAGATTGATGTCCGAAGCTCGCCAGGGACTTTGTTTTTCATCAGGACACGTCCTAGCCTATCAGGAGACGTTATTTTGCGCTTTTTTTACCCAGGGGTTATGTAATGAGACCGGGTGTCCTCAAGGCTGCGAGTATTTTAGCGGAAGAATGGAGGATTCCAAAATGATATTACACAGCGAGTTCCAGCACATACCTGGTGCTTGCAGGATTACATGGATTATGTTCAATACAACGGGTGCTATTCGCCCAGGAACCATCGTTCACGACGTGTAGTGTCCTGCATCAAAGCTGAGCTGTGAAGGATTTCCCGTCAGCAGCTTGGCATCTTCAACTCTAATTTCGCTGTAGCCGATAGGATTCGAATAATCACCATATTTTTGGAGATACTGATGAACCCTTCAATTCGATCGTACGAACCCTGCTACAGAATGATTGGTCTCCCTTTCAGTGAATCAACGCAATGTCTTGCATCGATAACGGGTTTCAAATGCAACCGGCGTCACTGAGCCTTTCAACATATCTGCCAGCACAACAAGACCGAATCCGTCCATTACTGGATCAGGCACTATACAGGGAAGTTAATTATATCACACGCCCTTTCTCCAGAGATGCAAATAATGTTTGCCTTCGCAAACAAGACAAGCTGAACAGACTGGAGTATCCTTTGTGGGATCCGGTCATCCGCGGGCGACCTCCTACTAGGAGGTCGCCCGTGACTAGCAAGTGACTACACGGTCGTCAATTCTCTATGCGGAGTCTTGTTTCAGCCAGCAGCACAAGAATCACATGGCCTTTTCCCCTTCGACTTCTTGGGTTACCGGATTGCGGCTTTGAGAACCAGATTAATTTGTTTCAGAAACTGATGATCTTCTAAGATGTGATCATGAATGGCCCGGCGTCGTCGTCTCCCGAGACCTGCAGAGAGCTACACTTGGCAGCAAGAGTCTCATGGCTCATGACATCATGCTACAAAATCGGAGTCTCGTGATACGCCCTGTCAGGCGTGGGCCAACAATGCCAAAGCGTGCAACCGGCCGAGATAATCACAGATCCACACGCGAACAGAAGAACTCACAGACCAGACAAGTACAACACTAGAGTAACTTTTACAGTTGTTTGACGCGATGGGGCAGTATCAACAAACGCCAGGGATACACGTGAAAATGCAAAACGGGAAGAAAATCGAAAACGATTGCACATAGATTTAAGAAATAATTGTGTGGCAGGATAACCTTGGAGGGAGAGGGGGAGCCAAATAAAAGGGCTCAATGAGCAAAACGCAATGAGAAAGCGAGTCAAGGAAGATCCAGAAAGACTAACAGTGTATGTACGGCACATACTTAAGCGGAGAGATGTACGGCTACTGTCCATGCGGCCGTCTGTCTGGGTATTCCTCGTATCCCCTCGGATTCTCAGGAGACCGAGGATGATGTGGGGGCGAAAGCGTCACTAAAGTGGAGGCATGCAATGGTTGCAGCAACGTGCTTCCCGGCCCCAACCGCGATAATTGGGGTGATGGCGGCCGATAACCGGGAAGGGGGGTCAGCAACGTGCTATCAGGGGGGAGGCGACTCATAGGTGGGGGGAGATCATCAATGTTGCTCGGTGAGAGTGGGGCGGGGGACACCTCCTGCATCGCGACGGGGTAATGTAGGGAAGAGGGGGGCTGAGTCTGGGCATGGTGGTGGCCAGACTCAATGGGGGGAGAGATGGGGGAGTCTTGCCAGTACGCCACAGAGTCTGACGTGGTTGAGGTAGGAGAGGGGCCGATGGGATTCCCTTCATCATCAGAATGGGGAAGGTACCGAAGATCGCCAAGGGATAACCGGTGAGAAGCATGCGCATTTACACCCTCGTCAATGGTAGCATCGCTGGGGAGCGATAATGACAAGGAGGACTCAGTTGCGCGTCGACGGCGCGTCGGGGTCGTGGGCGTTGCTGTCCGATCCGTGTTACTCGTAGGGCTGACAGCAGCCGAGTCCTGCTTTTTCTGCTGTCGCCACTGTTTCCGTAGTTCTTTAAACTCTGGCTCGTAAAATAAATTGAGATACACTAGGCACTGTACACTAGCTAGACTTACCGGCAGGGCTACGTTTGGGGCCATGGCGTTGCATGCTCACATGCGCATTCAAGTGATTGAGCGTACCGTATGCCTTGGCGCAGTCTGGCCATGAACAGGCGTACAGACGCTCAATCTCGTCGTAACGTCGACGTGGCCGCTTTCGAACGGCGTTTCCAGGAAGCGAGACGAAGGAGTAAGTCTTTGACGCAGTAGATGGGGAGTGACCCGGGTGACCCGGCGAATGAGACTCGTCACGGGGTGGCTCCACCTGTATCATACCAAACAAGTTAGAAAAGGCGTTTCTGGTGATAACAAGAGCCCGGCAATAAACTGTGTGTATAGAACAGAAATGAACCAAAGAACTGCTCACAGGACTCTGTAACAAAGACGTCTGGGGGTCTTCTGGACTCCGAGCTCCACTGCTCATACCACCTGCCAATAGCTCTCGTGTCTGCTCGTCATCATCAACTTCCTCCTTCGGAGTCCACCCGGCATGTGGTGGCCGAGGGTCAAAGCCAACCACTGGCCGGAGCCCCTGATCGTGCGCTGTGGATGTGGAGCTACGTGAGGTGTGCAATATGGACGAATGGGAAATTGGATTGTGTGTATACTCAAAGCTCTGGGGGTAATTTGACGCAGGTAAATGGTCCCTTGGCATATAATTTGCGCGCGGATTGGCGTCTGATATGCGTCGATCGTATGGCAAATACGAATCGCGTACTACCGATGGCGAGACTTGGCCATGCATCGGGTGCAGGTATCGGTCGAGGGGTGTCTGTGAGGATACGGGGGACTGGGGGGCGTATCGCTCATGCTCGTAGATCTGCTGGTGGTGGTAGCCCTGCATGAATGCCGAAGGAAAATGGTCGTGGCTGGAAGGAGCAGTGAGAAGGCCAAAGTCATGCGCGGACATCGGGGGCAGGTCAGAATTGGACCTGTTTTCAGCGTGTTGAGGGGGGGCTCCGCCTTGCACTCGCTGCTCGACCACGGTACGAAGGGAGTGCGGGGTGGCGCGATGATGCGAATAAGAGTCAGAGTCGCGACTGGACGCGTCTGAAGGGGCGCGGTGTTCCAGGACGCAATGTCAATGCCCGCTGTAAGTAGACTGTCGTTGAAGACGTCGATGCGGCGAGCAAGGTAAGTCGTATATATGCGAATGCGAAGAGACGCGTAGTGTGACAACGCAAAAGCGGGGACGAGTGGAGAGCTAGAAAAGGACCCGGTTATAAAAGGGGATGATTGTCATCTTCCGCCACGAAAACATTTCTGTGCATATGTTTGGAGACCAATCGAAACCTTAACAAACCGCGTCCGCTCGTGGCGGGGGCGCCAAGTGATGGGTGCCAGGATCCTGGATACCGGACTCTGAAATAATATAATTTCCAATCATACGCTTACATAATTCGAATGCCCTAAACCATATCAAGGCGGAGCCAGACACGTTGAACATGCAGGGAGAGAACAACAAATGTGCTCAACTTGTGTATTAGGTGCGATGTGAGACCCAGCGAACTTGGTGAGACATTGGAACCGGACCCACACGTCACTCTCTCCTCCTTTGCAGCAGAGCTCCCAATCCGGGCCGGGAGAAGCAGTGATTGGCGCGGACAAGACCGAGAAACAGGGCCTACAGGTACCGTAGACTCTCCACAGCAACCATATTCCGCGTGACATGGTCGCGCTTCGCAGCGAAAAGGGCAGATCTATTAGCCACGTGCATTGTGCTCACTCACCTGCTGAGACTTTGCAAGCTCAGAGTAGGGTTTCGGTTTGACGGGTGGTGGTGGTGCCAGGGAGAACAAGGCCAGTGGGACGTATATGTCCGAGGCAAAATTTGGGCGCACGGGCGGACCTGCAGCTGGCAGCAGGCGCAATCTAGGCGTCGGCAATTCAGTCCGATTCGGCAAGACAGAGTTGTAAGGCATTTAAAAAGAGGGTGTTCCTCTAGAGGAGGG
>QFFB01008915.1:0-21583 GCA_003316465.1 Ramaria cf. rubripermanens
CTGGCAGTCACAGTCCATTTGCCAGACCGCTGGCAAGATCCGGAATTGCCAGCCAATGAAGAAAGATTCAACATGGACCCCACCAGTCTAAGTCTTATGGCTATCGATATGCTTGACATTCGTCAAGAACGAAGCGAGGCGTTCGAGTACTTTGTGTACGTAGTAAATTTTTATCTTTTGCAGACAATCGAATGGTTGATATCCCGTCTAGACGGGCTTGGCACCAGTCTCGTATCCCGGTTTCAACCCTGAAGCTTGTGACCCATTATATACCTCTCCAAGCCTCTACCTCCCTGTCCCCCACAGAGCCGATAGCGAAAGGGACACCCTCATACTTTGTCGATCGTCTTGGGGGCGTACCAGGCCAAGCTCAGCTATATCTGGAAGCGGGTCTCTTACATTTGGAAGGCGCGGCATCACTGTTGCTGTCGTCATCTTCCACTGCTCTGTCTTCTCTTCGGAGCTCAGAGCCTTACCATGCACTCGCTTCACGCGAGAGCGGGACGGAAGGGTGGCGCAGAGATCGTGAGGCTGCGCGACGGTATTTTGAGCGTGCTAAGTTGCTTGATCCCACCATTGACGTTCCCGTCTTACCTTCCGAGGGAGACGAGTCAACCAGTGAAAAGGGGCGGAGGAGTATCGAAGGGCGGTCTACAGCCCCGAGCACGAGTGGCGTTTCCAGGGCATCTTCCCAAAAAGATACCCAGGAGAAAAATGAAGTGGCCGCGAAGCCAAAAAGAAGGCGAAAGGAGAAAGATGGACTCGAGGACTCGATGCTCGATCACGTGGATAGTGATATGTGGTACCTGTACCTACCCGGTGTAGTTGGCGCTGTGATTGCGGTAGGCATAGTTGGGGCTTTGAGCCTGACCTCGTGGAGGAAGAGCCAGGCTTAGCGTTCACATGTACGAATAGAGTTTCACTCTCACTTCAATATGAAGTGGAGAGCAGTGCCAACCTGAGACTCGGTGCCATTCTCCCGCACAACTACGGTACATACCGCAAACGGCTAGAGGAAACATCGGCTTTATAAAGGTCGGGCCGAAGGAGCATACAGCACCCATCGGCTTTCAACCTATATCTCTTCCAAGAACTATAAACAAAAGTGACAGCGGATCCCCAAAAATTCAGAGACTTATGGAGACCACGGAAGCAATCACGAAATAAAGAGACTGACAGAGCTAGAGGCTTGAGAGAATGTCGGGTAGAGAGTGTCACAATAGTATCTCCTGTTACGATCTTATGGGAAAATAAGTAAATCTCCATACCTACCCATTTGGCGATGGGTGCGGTTTGCTTGTGCCACTCGTCTCGATGGCGTTTTAAACGAGCGTCAGAGCTAAGGTCGAACAGGGAGTAAGCTACCGTAAACTTCAGGCGAGGCTGAGACCCGCACCAATATATGAGCAGCCAGCGTGGTCTAACAAGGACTAGTGATATTTTTTCTTGTAGTATGGAGGATGAAGCGACAATAGAAGCCCGCGAGACACGGCGGACTTTGAAGACCCCGCTTGTGAGGTTGACATACCGCCACGACGAGAGCGACCTGCTCGTCCTTTTACCATCGATCCCATTCCCTCGAGAATGGATCTATATGATTCGGAGTCTCCGCTAGCAGGCCCGTCGAATATTCCACCCGCTATCTTCACACCACCACATCGTAAGCTTCACTTCTCATCCGATCGCCATATCGCTAAGCCTCAAGTCCTTAGCTCTACCGCGTCCTAAACAACATCTGCACAGTACGCAGGACCTTCTATCCGTATTCAATCTCCATCCTGCCTATGACAAGTATGTGAGGCCTCACGTTCGTCCCATCGGCGATCCCGATCCAGGCAAGGGGAAAGGCAAGGAAAAAGAGGTGCCTTCTGGAGATGCTACTCGCCAGAACCATGAAGGAGATGAGGAAGATGGTGGAGAGAAGAAGAAAAAGAAGGATTCATATCGACATCTCATTAAGCATACTCCAGGTCCGTTCTCACCACATGTCCACATGTAGCCCTTCTCTGAGCGCCTCCTGTGTTCACAGGGAAACATTCGACGAAGAAGGATAGCTACCTTCAGACGCTGATAACTATTCCTGCCAAGCAGAAAATGCAGATACAGCCTATAGACGCAAAAACTCTACACGAGGGTTTCAGTGTCACTTTGACTGGTCTGCCATCATACAATAAGGCGTCGCTGGAAGGAACGGACCCCAAAGAGAAAGAGGCGAAGAGGCTCAAGGTTGGGATTCTCGCGGCTCACGTCCTCCATGTTTCTGACAGTCTAGCTGAACTCAGAAGGAGCGACGGAAGGCAGAGAAAGAGGAGAGGCTACGATTGCAGCAGCAGCAGTCAGTCTCCGGCGCGTCCACACCTGGTGCAACATCGACACCACGTGCAATGGCTACACCAGGCGCGTCCGGGTCACACATCCGTAATGTTTCAGTCCACACTCCAACCAAGGTCAAATCTCTCAATCCGCGACCATCGCCAACGCGTCCGAATACACCCAAGGTATCTGCATCTGTCGCACAACAGCGCACTGCGTCAACACCTGTTCCCCAACATCAACCTGCAACTGCACCTGCAATAGCGAGGGTTACATCCAATCCTGCTCCTCCAGGTGGGCATCCTGCTCAGGTCAATGGATCTACGGCAGGGAGTGGAAATGGCCTAGCTGAAAAACGAGGTGTCAAGCGAGAATTAGATGCGCAACCTATGACGCCTGGCCAGGTTCAGGGAAGCACAAATGCTCTGCCGCGGCCTCAGAAGAAACGTCGAATAGTACGTGTGTCAATGGTATACATGTCTATGGTTCTCAACTGTTTTTTAGGGATCCAGTACCCCGCAGCCCATGCCACTCCAGCAGCCAACTCCCCGCGGATCATAACAGGCTTTTCGTGCATATTTTTTCGTTCTTTAGGGGTCATTCAGTGGTCAAACCATTCCCCGTTACTCCTCGCACCGCCATGAAATGTCCCCCACACTCTCCCACTATCATATTTCATCTTACTCATCACCATACCATCCGACAAGCAAACCTTTCTCGAAGCACCTCATTGTTCATGTCTTAATGTGATTTACTGTATCTGAACACATAGCATCCGATGCTGAAGATTCCAAAGACTTGTCATTAGATTCTCAGGGTCCGTCATCATTGAAATCGTAACAGGTAATCTGTTTATGAGAAAAAACAAACAGTAATAATACAATATAGCAGCGATGACATAATCGATGGGTGTCCCTGAGACTATACTGATGGCATAACTGGGTCGTGACTGAGGATAAATCGAAGTCCGTCGCTATCGCCTGGTCGCGCCGTCCTGTTGTCTCTCGGAATGCTCAAAATCAAAGCTCCGTCGTCCAACCCGGCCGACCTCTTCTGGAGTTATATGTCCGCCGTGCCTAGACACACTCGGCACGCTTAGATTCTTGTCATTTGAGGGTACGAGAGGCATGCTCAGACGTCGCAACCATCCCTTTGGTTTCTCTGGACGCAACGTAATCGGCAGGTCAGGTCTATAGATGGTCTGCTCCATCGCGGAGTCACGACCCGATCGTGAAAGAGAGGTTGCAGACGCGTAGTGCTGCGCAGAGCAACGTTGGCAACCACAGTTCGGGGAATGGTCGTGTGGACGTAACAACTCGGACTGCTGGGATGCCATAGGTGTTGGGGATTCCGAATGCCTTGGCCGCTCATAGGGTGAAGTCTTGTCATATGGGCGAAATGATTGCTGGGATGTCATGGGACTAGGGGGTTCTGAACCCCTCGCCCGTTCGTAGGCTGAAGAATTGTCATACGGACGCAACGACTGCTGGGATGTCATGGGACCAGGAGATTCTGAGCGCCTCGGCCGCTCGTAGGGTGAGGTGCCCCGGCGACTTCTACCCGTATCACTTGTATACCCACCCTCCCTCGCATTGGCAAGTCTTGCACGCTCGATCTCCAGTAGTCGTTCTTGCTCGTGTAAGTTAGCTTCTCTCTCCTGAAGAGATAGCTCCTTGATTACATCAATCCTCAGTTGTCGACGGTCGAGCACTCCCAACTCGGCAAAGTACTCTTGGTCGGGACTACGCGACCTTGGTAGCAACCGACCACGGCCATCTCGAACGAGTTGATTCCTATCTACAGGAGAGGTCTCAGCATAACGGTATCGGCCCTTGTCAATGTCGTCATCAAAACGGTCATGTTCACGTTCATGGGTAGGTGATACAGGCGAGCTCTTGAATTGCTCCTGGTCGCGGCCAGACCGACGGTATCTGTCTTGAAAGGTGGGGAATCGGTCTGCAGACAACCCAGACTGGATAGTAGCCGTCCCCGCACTACGTGGGGGAGAATTGGGCGTCTCCACGGGCGTGTAGCGAGTGGCTATGTCTGATACTCTCTGGGGGAGACGAGGCAAGTCGCGTGGGGGAGGAGATGAAGGTTTCGACTGACAGTGACATCTATATGTAAGGTGTTGACAAGGGTTAAACCCCAACTTACCGGACGTGTATCATAACGCTCCCGCATGGCAGCCACGAGGCTGTTACTTGATTCGACACTCGATCGACGATCCAAACCCCCGCCGACATGAGCGTTTCTTCCACCTTCTGGCGGTCGGGCGTTTTCCAGGGAAGTATTGCCTTGTGGGTCAAGTTCCCGTTCGCCCACAAAGTCAACGGTGAACGTCTTCGTCGCCTGGGTCACATTTCTCTCGCTAGGTAGAAGTTCAGGTCCAGGGGCTGGCTCTGAAGGCGGGAGCTTGGTTGCCTGAGTCTCCAGGATGATGGATTGGTCAGCATCAGACACTGGGTCCTCAGTACGTCTATCTGTGGAGACCGCTTCAACGTTGGCTATATGTGTTGTACTACCGGCAAACGCTGAGGAATCATTAGACTTTGTCGAGTCGTTCACCGCTAAACCTCTGCTCGATGAAGAAGCGGTAAAGTTACTCGAATCAACATTGTTTCCTGCCTTATTTCCTGATAGAGAAGTTAAGTAGATATCATCGGGTTCGACAACAAAGGATTCTTTCTGTAAGACGTGTTGAGTAACTTCGCGTGTCGTGCGTGGGGACGGGGGGCGGGACACCCGAGGGTGTGTGCTAAATTGTTCCGTGCCAGACTGACCCTCACTCGACTTGCGTATGGAATGGGGTAGCTTTGAGTTCGAAGAGCTCGTTGGTGACTCTGGATATTCACCTTTGTTGACGACAGGTCCAACATCAGCGCCAGCTACCATGGGCCGCGAGGGAATGGGAGCTGCCGGTGTAGCGTGAGTCTTATCGAGGTCAACGTCGTCATTTACGTTCAGCTCTGGAAGATCGCCGGGCATGGGATTGGTCCATCCACCCTCGCAGAGAACCCGCCATTCGCCTACAATCCCAATGGAAGGAGCAGACTTTCGTACCTGTTCGCATGCACGAACCCACTCAGCTTCAGCAAGTCGTGAAAGACCGGCTGCAAGTCCTGAGAGGGCAGTTGTATGGCGTTGCGTCACAAAGAGTGCGTGGTTGCTATGTTTATAGTGAATACCAATGCGCCTGTAACGTGACATAAGGGGCGCACTAATTGTCTTTGGACATCTCTGGCCCAACGGTGTTCAATAGAGCGACATAGCGGCTATGTTCATCGACAGCATCGCGATCCTTCCTCTTCGCTTTTCTCTCGTACACTTCTCCTTCACATTCCGTCAGCTGGAAGTGACTATGATGGCAATATTATGAGACGAACCTGCTTGCTTAATTCTAGCATTCCCGTTTGTGATCCTTTCGTCATGCGCCCTCTCTTCTTTCTAGTAGAAAACTGCTGCGTGAATATAATCCATCTATCCCTATATATTGGCGACTCACAGACAGCTTCTTGAACCATTTCTTGAGATCGCTTCCAATACTCTCAGCCTCTTTATCTGCAATCTTGGAGAACTTCACGTCCACTTCGGCGAGACTCTCAAACATCCCAGCAGTGGATATCATTGCATTGACTGGCCCATACATACTATAAGGCATCTTTCGAGTGTAATCATACAGCACACTCACCCGGCACGCTATTGGTACCCTTCACACCTGCAGCTTCCTTAAGGGCCTTGGCCAGCTTCTTCTGGACGATAGCTAACGTATTCACAGCCTCTGTGTATGTCGCAAGTACAGACACAATAGTTTCAAGAGATTTGCACGACTTGTGAATGTCTGCCCGTTCGACTGGGGTAGGAGCTGTGGATGCCATGATAGCTTTCCTCAGGAGGCCCCTCAGGCAATCAATCAGTACTGCCGCACGTAATTTGCCATTTGATTCCGCGTCCAACCCCAACAGTCGAACAGATCTTATAGTGACATACATGTTTGATATATCTGGGTATCTATTTGGTCCTAGTCGTCGATGACATAGACATCGATTATTCTTCCAGTAGACTGGTCGACCTCTTGGACAATTCTGAGGTCACCTGGATGTGCAGGCCGTCTAATAGGTATCTCAATCGTGAATGTCCTATCAGCAACTTCCCTCGCTCTTGGACCTGGCTGTGTCGATGAATTGCAGCGTCCATCAGAGAGGGGAATTCTGAAGTGAGAGAGAAAGTGTGTGGCATACCGTAATGTATAAGCCACTCGCGTACCCAGGGTTAGAACGATTCAACTTGTACTCGGTGATCACACCGCTGTGGATCAGCACTAGTAAGAACTCCATGATCTCACTCCTCGTCGCATTCTTGCCACAAGCTTGAGCAAACTGGCATCCATATCCTTTCAGCGCCGTCACGCTATGTCTGGTAAAATCTGGGTCTTTCTCTCCACGAATAGCCATGGCCAGGTTTCTCTCTGTCCAATGTGGGTGGTCGCTGATTTGACACATACTGTAAAGGAGTTCCAATGCATTTAGGGCATCAACCGTCACATCCTGAAGTGACCATGCCGTCTTCCACCCGTGAAGACAATTGTCGCAGGCAGCACAATTTTCCTGGGGGTAGGCCTCATTAAAATAAGCAAGAAGTTGTTTTCTGCGACAAGAGACAGGATTCAAGATAATCCTTGTCAATTGGTGCAGAGGTTTGAGGCATGTCGCTAAGTTGTCGGCAGATGCCAGATTTGCAATTACCTCCTTGACTTTGCGATAATCTTGAATTTGAAAGTCTATAGTAAATCATGAGATGGAACATAAGCAATAACACAGAACACACACAGATAATGCTTTTTGCCTGGTGGCCATCTCTGCCCGCACGGCCACTTTCCTGAAACCACCCTTCAACGCTTGACGGCATTGTATCATGTACCACCCATCGCACTGACAAAAGGTCAGATACTGACTTCGGTTTCTCAAGGCGCAGGAGGACAAACCATTACTCTTATCTGAAGTCAGAAATTGGAAGTGTTATATCAAGTCTCAATGCTGGCTGGCGACTTCTCACCAACACCCATGCCAAAAGCTGTCTATAGTAGAAAACATTATATTGTACGAATAGTCCATGCTGAATCAAATTTACTTACAGTGGCAACAACAACTTGGATTACATTAGCCCTCCAGGAATCGAGAGTCTCTTTGCGCTCATTACGAGTCAACTTTGCATGGTAGGTCCTTGCACGAATTCCTTTATGCCGCAGCTGCCCAGCTATCTCCTCAGTCTCTTTCTATAAGGAAACCATTTCAAGAGCATGTAAGATAACCGGGAGAAAGTGAACTCCAACCCGAAGGGTACAGTAAACAATCCCAGGTCCTTCGCTGTATGCTCATAAAACTGGTCACCTTTTGAGAATAACAGCATTCCGTTACATACCTTACGAGAGACAAAATGTCTGATATAACAATGCCTCTGGGTTTATTTTTGGGTTTGATCTCATAAGAAAGGTTAGGCCTGTTTAGACTCTCAGAAATCCGGACGCATTGCTGCATGCCAAGTTCATTGATAGAATCTTCTAGTGCGTCATTGGTTAAGGACCCAGACATTGCTAAGATGGGGATATTTGAAAAGGAACTCCTCAGTTTCTTCAGTTCCAGATACTGAGCGTACACAAAATTAATCCAAAGGACAAAACTTAAAATAGATATTGATTGCAACCCACAGCTCTACGAAACGATTCGCCCCACTGCCGTTGCATCATATCTGAGAGACTTTCAAAGGTCAAACGGAAGACCTAGACGTTGCCTTACCGCCAGGAATTTGTCAGCTTCATCGATGACAAACCGAGCCAGGCGACCATTCTTGTGAATGTCTTCTAGTCTTTTTCGCATTAGTCCGCCCGGGAGGAGCACCTCAGGTGTTATGAGCAGAACATGGGGTAGGAGGTCGTGATACAGCATTAATCGCAACACGTCATCATTGAGCTCAGGAGGCTGATCACGGTGGTAACTATAAAATTCAAAAGTTAGTTGCAACTTTGCATGCCGATGAGATCATTCTGATGAGACGCACCACACTGGTTCGATAGGTGGTGCCAACTTGCACAGCTTCGTCATTTGATCCATGATCAGACTCTTAGTTGGACATATGACAACAGTTAGTGAATTATGATATCTGTTTGGCTGCACCAGAGCAGGGAGCTGCAATTGATTACAAGCGTTGACTTGGAGTAAATTTGATGGCAATGAAAAATGGGCCAACCTGCCACAGTAACGATTTTCCGGATCCGGTGGCCATACGAACAAAACAGTCCCTGCCACTGATTACAGAACGGATGACATCTAGCTGGGAAAGTCGAAAATTATCCAGCTTGAAGACCGTCTTCAGAAGGTGCAGCAGATGATCATCCGGAGGAGGTGTTGCAAAGTAAGGTTCACAGAGAGCATTCTCTTGTTCCATAGTCAAATCGACGTCCATGGGATTGATATTGCCTTTGAGCACAACGGAGAACAGGGAGGGACCAAGTCAGTAAGGCCATGAGGCAGGGAGGGCATGAGGCGTGTATTTCATTCTGCGCCAGCTGGATTCAACCTCCGACGATGTGGTTTGCTACTTTATGTGGGTCGTCATTCTAAGTGTGGTGCGCAGGGAATTGATGAACAAGGCATGCTGTAGTGCCGACTGGTGGAGACCTACTGCCCACATGGCAACTTCTAGTTTCAGGGCTTGCATTTTTCAACACTGCGCAAAACCTGTTCACTCTGAAGCTGACCCGTCGGATTTACAACAGGACCCCATCTGAAGGTTTGTTGGTTTCTTATGTGAAATGTCACATTTTATAGTAATCGAGGGTGTCCGAACAGTTACAACTCTCCAATCCCGCACAGTTGCGATATGGACTTTTCTTTCAGCGATCATACGCGTATACTGCGCATACCATATCCATGAAAAAACGTTTGCCGATTTATCTTCGCAAGGTTGCGAGATATTGACCCTTCGTCTCAGGATTTATGATATTACAATGTGGTCTTATGCTGCCGCATTATTCCACTATACATCGGAATGGCTACTGTTTCGTTCTGCAGATTTCGGTGCTGGTTTACTGGGTCCATTGATTGTTGCCCGTATGTCTCATTTCACCTGGTATTGCTTATGGTATCTTACCAGCGTCGCAGCGGTGTCATTCTTCTGGATGATAACCCAATACGACTACTACGTTACAAAATGAACCTCAGTTCCGACATGATCGTTTTGGAATAGTTTGGAGATCTCTGTGTACTCATATGCAATGGCATCCGCACCACACGGTTAGGAAGCTATCTAGACGTTTGCATTCTGTTCAAGGTCACTGTCTTCAATATCCGTGTCTATCAGGAACTCTTGAATCTGCTGCTTCATCCTGTTTGTAGTATTTGCTTCGGATAGATTTTTTCCAACCCAAGTTGGTAGTGGCACGTTGTGTATTGCGTCGCCGATACCTGCGACCTGGCGAGCCCCACGACTGCTCCGGCTTGTCAGGGTAGTATGACAAGCGTAGCAAAGACTTGACGTGAGATACGCATTTGGCTTAGTGGTTATAGCACTTGCGATTTTGTCAAGCGATGAATCTGCAACGTCTGCAGGCATGTCAGCCTGACCCATGTTCCGAATCGAGATTCGCTCCTTCCATTCCTGTACACCGGGCTGCGCCGGCCTAGCAAATAAAACAGCTCAGAGCCAAAGAGGTACTGGATAGATGTGAAAGGAGATACCTCTCACAGAGAACACATTTATTTCCCACAGTATTGGCGGTCAACTTGTCACAAGTACGCACTATGGCGCTTACGGTGGACGGATAGTCTCGCTCGAGGCCGAATATGAACGCTGCAAGCATCATGGTAAGACTGATGTTGCAGGTCGTCAAACAAATAATTGACGAACCTTTTGTCCGGCTAGCAATGCTGTCCTTATTATTTGTCGGCGGCAGGAGCATACGCTGATTCCCAATAACGGAAAGGTTCCGCCAATGTAAGTACGCCGCACACTCCTTCATCGAGATCTCCCTCAGCGGCCGAACAACTCTCACGACTCCAACACCAGGACTTGGCCAATCCTCGTCCTTCTCATATGCCAGTGTGTATCCCGCACCATTAGCCACAGCGTCAATAAGATTGATACTCAAGCTCGTGAGGCTGGTGCCTAACAAAAGGTGCGAGCATCCATGAGTGCGGGCCGTATGCTGGAGAAGAAGCCGGATCAGAAGGGAAATTGAGTTTTGGTAAGATGTAGGCGTAGGAAGAGAGGATAAGTACGCCTTCAGAAGAGACGTAGACGATACGTTAGACTGTTCGTCGTTTGACAGGGGCAAATCTGATTAACTATGTGAGAAACGGCGCTGGTGTCTTCGGCAGACTCGTACCTTCACGGGATAAATCCACTTCGAATTTACGGCCACTTGAGATCTTGAATGCATCCTCGAGTCTCACACTCACAAACTCAAAGAAGTCTTCATACGGCTTCAAAGTAAAGCTGATATCATGCGTTCTATCCACTCCCTAAGGAGAATTCAGCCGAAAAACTCCGAATAGAAAGGGTACGCACCCTATCATAACCTTGGGAGCAATCGATGAAACATACAATAGCTCGACCCCACGCTCTCCCACTCTTTCTAGGATGCTCCTTGCCACCTTTGCTCATTGTCGCATCCATGTGGGTAAAGTAGCAGGCCTTCACTAAATCTAACAACACTGTGGAGCCCAATCCTCCTGAAAAGCCTATCATGAGATTTCCTGGGGCCTTCAGGGAGCCTCGCCTCTGAGGCTTTGTATCTGAAAAGTTGATTGTGGGATTCAAGACCTGTCGAAATTTTGAAGTGACAAGCACTATGAAACATGCTCTACACCAGTTCATGTAGTTAGCCCATAAGAGGGTTTGAGTGACAGTTGGCCCACTTGCAATAGACAGCATGCCGAATGACTAGTCTTCCAGGAGTGGTTTTACATTTGATGCATATCCCCGTCTTGTCGAACTTGCGACGTCCTAGCAGGCAGGAACGGTAAAACTTGGTTTATAAGGAGAGAAAGCCTCTTACTGGGCATAAGTGTCTCCACTGTGCCAGATGGATTTTCGCAGGACATGGCAGGGATTGGGCAGTGCCCTATGACTTGCACGGTACTGGCGCTAGTGCGGCAATGGTCGGTTAGAGCGTTGAAATCAGACCAACTGACCATAAATTTACGCACAGATTATCAGGCGGAGAGCTTCAACAAACGAACTTGGAGCTTTGGCTCTAAATATCCGTATCGGACCTGATAACATCTCATCCAAACTCTAGGCACCCGGGTCGCGTAAAATGCCTACCTGACGGCCTTAAATAGCAAAATGCCCACAAAGTTTACGGTCGGGTGGCTATGTACCGTATACGGGTATGTGTTATTATGATGTGGGTGTAAGAGGGCGTTATTGCACCATCGACGAAAGCGCTGACCAGTATATCTCATTTGCTTTGCCTTTCTGCTCGTACCACCTGTGTGCCAGCTTGATCATGGTTATCCCCCAGCATGATCATAGCTTGCCAACTCCCGCCCCAGATTCTCCCATAAGACGGCGTAGGCCATACCACTTCTCCACACAGTGCGCCACGGTCGAGAACCCATCTCATAAGGATCAGTATGGTTCAAGCTCGGTTCCCATATACCAGACTGCGACCTTCAAGGGTATGAATGGAGAGTACGATTATTCCAGAAGTGGAAATCCTACTAGAAGTCACTTAGGTGACCTACACCGCGTTTGACATGACAATGATCTCTGACCATGGATTCAGAACATCATCTGGCTAAAATATCATCGGCACGGCATGCTTATGCGGTGTCATCTGGAATGGCTGCTCTTGATGTGATCATGCGCATGCTGAAGCCTGGTGATGAAGTGATAGCTGGCGACGATCTATACGGGGGCACAAATCGTCTCCTCGCCTACTTGCAGATTCACGGTGGGGTTATAGTCCATCATGTAGACACCACGGATCCCGCTAGTCTTCAGTCGTACATCAAGGCTGGCAAGACCGCAATGGTTCTTTTAGAGAGTCCCACAAACCCATTGCTCAAAATTGTAGACCTCGCCATTATTGCAAGTGATGTACGTGAGCGGGCACCTGATGCCGTCATCGTCGTCGACAATACCATGATGAGCCCTTATCTTCAACGCCCATTGGAGCTTGGTGCGGATGTTGTGTATGACAGCGGAACCAAGTATCTCAGCGGTCACCACGACCTCATGGCCGGTGTCATCACGTGCAACAGAGATGACTTGTCCAAGGTCAGTTATTTACCTATTGACCTTCTCTGAACTAACGAATGAGTTGTCTCAGAAAATTGCCTTTATGATTAACGCTGCGGGCAATGCTCTCACACCCTTCGATTCCTTCCTTCTTCTTCGTGGAACCAAAACCCTTGCTATTCGCATGGATCGCCAGCAGACGTCTGCCATTCGTGTGGCTCACTACCTGCACAAAATTGGATTCAAAGTGCATTATCCAGGGCTAGCTGATCATCGTCACAGAGATGTACACGACAAGCTTGCCAACGGCCCAGGTGCAGTTTTGAGTTTTGAAACAGGTGACAAGGATCTCAGCTCGAGAATTGTGGGCAGCACCAGACTTTGGGGCATCAGTGTCAGCTTCGGGGCCGTCAACTCGTTGATTAGCATGCCATGTGTCATGTCGTGCGTCTCTTCTGTGAACATTCGTGTAGCGAAACTCACGCCATTTAATCTAACCAAGACACGCTTCTATTGATGCTAAAACCCGGGAGTCACGCGGGCTACCAGAGGATCTAATAAGACTTTGCGTTGGCATCGAGGATTCTGTCGACCTGATCGATGACCTCGAACATGCGCTGTTCGAGGCTGGGGCCATAACAGTGTTAGCTAATGGCAGTTATGCTATAAATCATCGTGGCGGAATGAAGCAGGCCCTTCAGCAACTTCAAAATGCCGCTGGACTAGAACTGGACACTGACGCGACCCAACCCAGAGAGTGGTTAGTGTCGGCCCCGGGGAAGGTAATTTTGTTTGGTGAACATGCTGTTGTGCATGGGGTGGTGAGTTGAGTGTTTTCTGCGTGAGCTTGTCATATTTACCAGATTTCAGACTGCAATTGCAGCATCTGTCGATCTCCGATGCTATGGACTCGTATCTCCCCGGAATGATGGCATGATTTCCCTCAACCTTCCTGATGTGGAGAGCTTTTCTCACACCTGGAATATACAAAACGACCTGCCTTGGGATTCCGTTACCCCTGTGCGTCGCAACCACACACACGGATCGTTTCTTGATCAGCGGTTGATGGATGCCATCATTTCCCGATCATTACCTGATAGTGTATTGGATGAGCGTTCTAGTGCTCGAGCTGCCACAATTGCTTATTTATATCTCTATATGATACTTGCAGATGATTCCGTCAAGTGAGTTGTCTTTTTATGATCCTTACGGGCTCTCATCTCGCATCCCCCCTTCGTCTTAACAGACCATCCTGTAATTTCACTGCTCGCTCTGTACAGCCTATCGGTGCCGGCCTAGGCTCCTCGGCGTCCTATTCGACTTGTCTCGCGACATCCCTCCTCCTAGCACATCAGCGCATCTCTATCCCTCCCTTCCCGGAACCAACTCGTCCTGCGGATCCTGAACAAGGTTACGTAGGCCATACACATCTCTCGCACAAAGGCCGTCGCGCAATCCCGCAGCCGACCGCGGAAGAAGTAAATCGCTGGGCGTTCATCGCAGAAAAGGTGATACATGGCAATCCGAGCGGAGTTGACAACGCCTCTGCAGTCTTTGGCGGCGCTATTGCGTTCACCAGAGACGGCTTTGGACGGAAAGCCGGGATGGTCCAGATTCAAGGGTTGAGTGCTAAACCCACCAAGTTGTTTGTTTGTTTGACTGAGTGCTCGTACACTCCTCAGGTTCAAGTCGGTCAAGTTCCTGCTCACTGATTCCAAAGTTCCAAGGAACACTAAGGCTTTGGTCGAGGGTGTCGCGAAGAAGAAGCACAAGGTCAGTAAGCGATGATAGTGTACTTACGATGCTTTGTTCAGATCATTGTCTACATGTTTCATAGGAACCTGAGGTTGTCGGCGAGATTTTGGATTCCATTCAAAGTATTAGCGAAGAAGCCCAGCGGGCTCTAACAGATCCCGAGCTTCCTCGCTCATCTCTCGTATCCGGCCTCTCTGTGAGTTTATACTGCTGTAGCTGAAACGTGTGTACTTATTATCTACCATCGCCTAGTCTCTCATAGAGGAGAACCACGCCCACTTGGTTACTCTTGGAGTATCCCATCCATCACTAGAAACGATCCGGGATGCAACAGCCGCCTCGCCTTATAACCTAAGCACTAAGTTAACGGGTGCAGGCGGAGGCGGATGCGCTGTTACTCTTGTGCCAGATGGTACGTAGTCGTGTATCTGTTGTCATGTTCTTGCTTTTACATCAATATTTAGATTTCCCCGAGAAGTCACTAGATACGCTCAGGGGCGTATTACACAAAGCAGGGTTTGAGCCGTATGTTACTGCAGTTGGAGGTAGCGGTCTCGGTGTACTCTCCCCTTACATCCATGAGAACTTACCCACAACCGTCACTCCCCCCGAAACGCCCACTCCGGACGGAAGTTCAGATGGATCAGATGATGTTGGTGAAAGCGGGGAATCTTTGAGAAATGTCTTTGAAAGTAAAGCTCGTGAGGAGCTAGCTGAGTGGGCAAATCATCGGGGCAGGTGGTTGTACGTATAGATAGATATTCGTCAGTTATTAGTCACGGTGTTTGACTGGAATTTCAACCATTCCCTACATAATTTTAACGTGAAATTTCTGCTAGGTTATAAACTAACTAAATGCACTTAAATGTGAGAGCCAATAGTTGACGGTTGCGGCAAGGACGTACCTTCGGCCCCCGGGAAGCTTGCTCGCTTGTTTCACCACCCGCTCACAACCCTACCCGTTCTCATAAAATTGATACGTTCTCCTATGGGATGTCACCTGTGGACGACGTAAGATTTGCGCCCGGCCCGACACCTCAGTTTGTCCGCATCGAATCGAAGAAGAACACTGTTCTCCAGAGCCATGGACGTAGGCCTTGGTACGTCCATGCTTTGGACCAAGCACAAGCTGACAGACTGACCCAGCGTTCCCTTACAAGGTACGGAGAGGATGGAGTACCGTTTTCAGACGCTTTTGTTATTGGAATTGCAGGTGATGATACCCTGGGATATATGACAACCCTGCAACTGACACTGGCACTCAAGGCGGCTCTGCTAGTGGCAAGGTGAACTCCATCGTGGTGCCGCTCAACTTGAGCTGTAATTTCTAATTCGTTCATTTTAGACCTACGTTGCTCAACAAATCGTTAGGTCGCTCGGATCTATTCCCACTGTGATCATCCTCTCACAGGTTTGGATGATCTCCAAGTTATTGCTCGGCTGTATTCTGAGCCTGAGCCATAGGATAGTTTTTACAAATCTCACTCTTCGGAGGATCTGGAACGGGCCTTCGCGAACCAATATGATTTTGACCACCCGGACGCAATAGACATGCCTTTATTTGTCTCTGTAAGCCTCCTCCTGCCCCTCGGGGTCGTATAATTCATATATTTAAATATTACCTTCATGCTGCTAGTGCCTTGGCGACTTAAAAGCGTGCAAACAAACAAACATCCCGGTATATTCATTTTCTGAGCATCAAAGGATGTCCGAAAAGAAATATTTATACGGGGCAGCAATTATCATCGCCGAAGGTATATTAGCCCTTCACGACCCCGACATGCGAGCGCTCTATGATTTGAAGGCAGGTCTCGAAGTACCAGTCAAGTACCAAAGTTCACGTATAATTATATCGCACAGGTATTCGTGCAGTGTGACTCTGATATCATGTTGACTCGTCGAATCCGTCGTGATGTTCAAGAGCGGGGCAGAAGCGTCGAAGGGGTCCTCGAGCAGCATGTCCTTTTCATTGTATGAGATACGGTCTGACTAAAATGTACAGGTATCTACGCTTCGTAAAGCCGGCATTTGATAACTTTGTTAGCCCATCTTCCAAATTCGCGGACATCGTGTGTATTTGCCTTGTAGCAAGCCCAGCCTTCTCACAACTTGCTAAGATAGTTCCTGGTTCCGAAAACGCCGTTGCCATAGACCTCATATCCACGCATATCAGACGGAAGCTCAACGAACGATTTGTCCACCTGCGACCCAAGATAGCTCGTGGTCTCTCGGGAACTCAACAGACACCACAGGACGTAGAATATGATTTGGACTCGTTGAACATCACCCTACTTCAGAAGACATGTCAGCTAAATGTGGTGATCAGGTTGTCCCGAGTGTTTCACCAAGTTCACCCGTGCATTGCAGGCCATGTATACTATTCTCCGCGACAAAACGACCAGTCGTAACGATTTCATTTTCTATACTGATCGGCTAGCTACCTTCTTAGCTGAGAAAGCCATGGAGATGTTGCCCTTCCGATCAAGGGTAGTTCAAAGTCCTATGGAGGTCAGGGTGGAGGGCAAGGAATTGAGCATTTCGGTGAGACGTTTGACAACTCTAGGCTCAGCAAGGTTCTGAAGTTCTCAAAGGATGTATGCGGTGTGTCCATCCTTCGCTCGTAAGTTTGAGTTTGATTACTTGCATAATTCGGCCGCGATGATTGTGTTGTATGCAGTGGTGGCTCTCTTGAGCGTGGGCTCCGACGTGTGATACGTGACGTGGCGCTGGGTTCTCTCCTTATTCAGACTGACCCCGAATCTGGGGAACCCATGCTATTGCACGCTATGTTGCCACGTTGTATCAAGTTGCGACATTTGGCTGAGACATCATGGGTATTTCTTCTCGACGCTCAGGTATGCGCATCTTCATGGCAATTTTTTAGCCCTTACATGCAGCTGTACGCAGATCGGAACTGCGGCAGCCGCAATGATGGCCATTCGAATTCTATTGGATCATGGCGTCTGTGAGGACCGTATTATTTTCATTACGTTTCTGGTGGCAAGATATGGGGGTGTCTCCGTTTTACGCCGTGCCTTCCCCGGTATGAGGATCGTCACCGGAGCGGTAGACAACGGATTGCGAGATGGTTGGTTAGTTGGCATGGGAAGCGAAGGGAGAGGTAGGAATGTCTGGATAATCGGTGATCTTCCCTCTAAGTGTCGCCCTCCATTTATTCAATTGACATGCTATTAGAGCCAGGTATGGGTCAAATTGGTATGTCCTGGGAATGATCTGTTCATCGTGATATAAATTTATGGTTATTTTATAGGGGACAGATATTACTTATAGGGCATTATACGGAATTGCATTGAGACAAATACACAATCACTTCATTGGATCTACCAGCTGGCTTTTGCGATGGACTGTTCGGACCGCAGTCTGGTCAAGGACTTGCAATCATGTGATCTAATTCGTAGACAAGTATAAATGGGCTGAAAGCTAAGCTTAAGGTGCGTAGGAGAACAGAAATTCCTCGACATGTCAGCACCCATTTTTTGGGTCAAGCTGGCAGCTGTAACCTCTGTCGTATTTGCTCGAAGAATCCCACCCTCTTCTGTCCTCATCGGCAACAGCACCACAACGAATAACACTCAACTCGGGTGGATGGGGCAATGGCTTTTGCTCCTCTCTTGCTACCCGCACTCCTTGCGTCGATACTGCACAAGATTGCGCCACGACTGGGAGCTTCTTAGCTAACGGTTTTTTCAACACAGCCCTTTCGTTTACTGAGAGAAAAGTGAATAAGGTTCGCCGCACATCCGTTACGGTGCAATTTGGGCACAATGACATGAATATTACACCGCCCGAATCTATGGGCCGGGATCTTACTACAATGGTGGCGCAGATTCGGGCAGTGGGTGGAGAACCTGTGCTTGTGACCTCACTGACCAGGCGAACCTTCGATGCAGTGGGTCAAGTGAATGATACACTTGGTCCTTGGTGAGTTTCCTTAAGCTTGGCGGTTCGACCGCAATTACGTTTATATGCTTTTATTTAGGGCGGACGGTAAGCATCTGCCACTTCAAAATTTTTTTATACATTTGACTTAGTGGGACATCACTGCAGAAACAAGACTCGTTGCCCAAGAACAGTATACCCCCACCCCCTGGATCTTAATGAGGCTTCTATTGCATATATAGAGGTGATTGGTCCCGGCGCAGGTCATCGTTTGAACCGGCTGCCTAACGATAATGCGCGCAAGTGAATACCTTTGTCTGACACGCCTTCAACCTCACTCTGTATACAGACCTAAAAGCAAACGATACAATCGTATTTGGAAGGGAAACCGGGTTGTTCTTGAGCAGGAGTGTTTAAATACGACGAAGTTGACGTTTCAAAGGATGGTTGAGGATTTCCCGAAGGCTTCCTTTCCGCGACATCGTGATGATGCTCGTGATACTCTTCCCATCTTACCAAAACCTACCACTAACGTTCAACATCACTCGCGGCATTCCATCATTCTAGTGTAACATGGGAGTGGCAGATTGAACATCATAAATACAGATGGCGACGCTTGAGAACAGCGTGTATGCACAGTGTATACCCACGGGAAAAGGTGCGAGGTTGTAAAGAAGGTGAAAACTATAAATGCACTACTAAAGCAAGAGACCACAAAGCGAGGAGGGGAGTGTGTGCGCGCGGGAGGAGTTCTGGCATGCAAGATGGATGAATGGAGGTGGGAGGGGGGGGGTAACCAAAGTGATGGGGACATTCAAGGGATAGGGGTAAAAGACACGACGAGGGAATGTCATACAAAGCAATGCGAAAGCACGGTCGAAACTCGTTCATCCACACCCATCACTTAACATTTAGCCTGGCACCATATTCCCGTCAGCTTCGTCGCTGCTTGTTGCCTGGATGGCCCAATCACGGGCAAAGTTACTAGCCTGAGTGCATGTCAATAAAGGGAACAGACCGCGAATACATAACACGAACCTTGAGAAACTTTTTGTGCAAATACTTCTTATATATGTATTGCGTGTCAAAGTCGGGCTCTGTCAGTTTCTCGACAAGCAGATTGTGTCCAGGCTCGAGTTGCGCCTCGGTGAAACCAGAGTAGTAAACGAAAGCCTCATTCTGTTTAGAATTAGCTAATGTAGAAGCTACCTTTGTCATGGATTTTACATACCCAGTCACCACCGAGCATTCTTCGGGCGCTGTACATACCAACAGCAGCAATCATACTGGGTTTGACTCTGAGAAATCTGTGATCTAGGAGAGTCACTTCCATCAAGAACTTGCTCAGCGTGCGTGTTTGTAGATCATAGTCATCCGCCTTGGAAATCTTGCGAACCCAAGAGTAAGGGCTACAGTACGACGAGATACGAAAGTCAAGTGTCTGGAGGATGATGCGTTCACCCTTCAGAATCTCATCTTTTTGATATCCGTTTTCTGTCATGAATACAAACTCCTCCACGCTAACGCGATGATCATTATCAGTGACAAGCGAGCATGGTTGCGGGGTATATACTTACCTCGGAGCAAGGATTTCCTCATACTTCGCAGCAATGAACATCGCTGTGACGCCTACGAGCTGAAGTTTAACGAGACTGACGACCCTCTTTGTTAGAAAGCGATCTACGATGTTGACGGCAATCCACAGAGTCTCCGGGAGGAGGCGGTAACGGAGATGAACCTGGAGGAGCCAGTCAACAAGGGTTTGACGCATTTCCCAATTGATTTCGCCTTGGCCATCGACATATCGCTCGCCAGGCATACTCTCCTCTTCGAGACGACCCATATATTCGAAAATTTCGTCTGCGTACTCCGAGACTAGAGTCGTGTCATACTCATCGACGTCATCGACAAATCCATCGCGTATACGTTGAATTTCAGCATGCGTATTGGGAGAGGCAGGGGCAGGCCATGGAGCAGCTTCGGTGGAGGACTGGGAGGGGGAAGTAGGCACTGGAGCAATAGGTGATGAAACGGGCGATGGACAATGTATGGGGGAGCCGGCACGATGTACGGGAAATACATGAGACAACTCGACGCCAACCATAGCTTCGACCTCCGTCTTGTGTAATTCTTCATCTTCGGAGGCAAGATCTACACCTCTGATACCATGTTGGCTGGCCCGAGCAAGTTTTCCAGGCTCTTCGATGTCCATGTCGACATCGACATCGTTCTCGTCTTCTTCCTTGACCAGGGTAGTCAAAGGAATTTCGATATTGAGCGAGTTAGTTTTACCAGTAGGGACTGGTACACGGGGAACACGAGTCGCGGGACGATTGACAAACGACAACGTGGGTGCGAGGGGTTGAGGTATACGCTGGGCAACGGGCGCAGCGGAAACAACCGAGGAAGATCTGGAGCGTTTAATCGCACCGCCTTGGGATGGCTTGCTGGGGATGTTGGAGTCCTGTTTTAAGAATTAAGAGAGCCACAGAAAGATATGACTAGAGGAGCACTTTGCGGTGATTGATGGTAACTTCCCCTAGAGCAGCTCGTTGATTTCCAGTTGAATTGGAAGCTACCTTATTTGCAACTGGAACACGTTGAGCACCACCAGGGGGCGGAAATGTAGGAATTGCGCGCTTTGTGAGGACGGGGCCTTGGGCGGTGGCATTCTCGTCGGCAATTTTGACTCTTTGTACACGCCGTGCAGCGAGCTGTGAGAGAGATGAGGAAGAACATTGCTACCAAAAAAATTGCATACTCTATTTGAAGCCATGCCGTTGCGAGAGATTGAGAAACGAAAGAGACGAAGGGAAGAATGCTTGTGGTCGTGGTCAACGGAAGGAATGACAAGGTTTCGACGCGTGGAAGTTTGAACCTCAGCCTTGTCACGTGACCACGGATTTGTTAGCGCTTAGTCGGCCCTTTACATAAGCTTTATTCAGTCTCATTTCTTGTACCCACTACGAACTTTGAATCGTAAACCCACAAGTCATAGGATTAGATCCGAATCTGTGTCTGTAAGAATAACAAGATTGTATGAAATTTTCTCAGAGTTTGCACTTTGGGATTTATGACAACTAAACTATCATTTAGCATTGTTTTTCAAAGGAATAAACAAAAGATTGTCTGGCTCAAACGCTCGGTTTCGGATGTATACCGGTTTGCCATTCTAACATTGTCACCGGTACTATTCTAGCCGTCTGTGATCTCCTATCAAAATACCGGTGATTTAGGGATTCAGTGTCTCATATTATATTACTCACGTTTCCCACATGGCAGTCGATCCCTGGAAATCACCGCAAAGTAGTGTCCATGGCAGGTCATATCGACCTTTATTGAGCCGCACCGTTTCATCATGCAGTTTGAATAG
>QFFB01008943.1:0-14616 GCA_003316465.1 Ramaria cf. rubripermanens
ATTCACGGCGCGCGAAACCGTTAGGGCGCGCGCGCTGCATTTTTGTGCAAACGGACCGCCATAGTAATGCAAAGGACACCATTTCAATTTTATCTTCTTTTATCTCTGTGGACTCTTTATTTACATCATTCTCTTCATCCCATTCATATTCCTCCATTTTATTCATTACTTCTAATCCAGACATCTTATATGGACATTGACTTCATCCCACATTTTTCTTCTATCTTTCATTTCATTGATTCATTGAACCAAGGTGCTCTTAGAAGCATAACATTGAGCCAACGATATCAATGCTGGACACAAGTTGAGGCATGCAACAGCACCTATATTTCATTCAAGATGCATATATGTGTACTAAACTGAGTTGAGGCACTTCTCAAGTGTAGTATTTTATTCCTTCATCACTTCCACTGATCAGACCTTCATTCTATCTCCGAGTCTGTGTGCACAGCAGACTTGAACCATAACTTCAGAAGGAAGGAAAGCTGCTCACGTCAGGACATCGCCCATTTTACGCCTTCGAGGCGGGGCTTGATGCATTGGAATGTGTTTGCTGTGATGTCTGTCTCTGTCGCTGAGGGCTTGTAATTGCTGCAATTAAGTGGGCACGTGTTATGATTAGTGCACAGGTGTGAAAACTTTTGATAACGTGAACTCATCCAGGTAGTCAGTAACACTTCAAGGCTACGTTCTAAACATAACTTAAATAACAGCCACATCAACTGTGTTACAACCCTGAAGGCATCTTACGTTATGCATGTGAGTAAGAATAATTCATTGATAGAACTCGGTAATTGAGACATTGTTAAGGATAGACTCGTGGTTCGATGGTTGACGAATCTAAAACCCTTCAAGGACCTCTGTTCCCTCGATTTTGGCGCCCTTCAATGCGTGCACGTTCAAGCCGAGTGCTTTCAGGATAGTTGGCGCCACCTGCTTCGTGCTGACCTGGTTTTTGAACTGGGTCTTTTCGAGCTTTGGGTTACTGACGAAGCAGGCCACGTGTCTGTCGTTGTCGCTAATACCACCGTGTTCAGCGATCTTCGCCTTCGACGTGGTGTAAATGACGCCGAGCTGGGGACGGACGATGATGTCGGGAACGGCGGTGTCATTAAGAGGGTTACCGAACCCCTCAGAGATGAGCCGCTCTCCAAATATGATGTCATCAATTTTCAGGGCAACGCGGGCGCTTTCTAGATTATTGACAGCAGTCTGGGTGTCGGTGTGATTATTGAGGAAGATGAGAGCGATGTCATCAGCCTGACGTCCAGATTAGCATCGCACTTGCTAGCTGTCACCAAGGAATAAGTGCTACATACTGTCTGGAACAAAACATCCACTTTGGTAGCGGTCACAACAGCCTGTGGGTTGACTTCTGCAAACAACGTAGGGTCAATGGGGGCCTGGCCGTGCTTCGAGGCAACGATGATGAGGGTCTCCTCGAGTAGGTTCTTTTTGGTCAGTTTGGCAACGACCTGTCCTATGGAATTGTCTACAAAATCAATTGCCCGAAGCAGATCGGGTGTGAAGTCCAGGCTGCCCGCAACATAGCCCGCGGTCTTCTGTGCAACAGAGACTGAACGTACATAAGCTACACGGGCAATTTAGACAGAATGTAGAATACATACCAGCCTGGAAATTACCACCGAATGTAGTAGGAATTCCCTTCAGCGAACCCGTCGAGTTCACGGGAACCTTTGCATCAAGCCAGTCCAAGAATGCGTTGACATGGAGCTGGTCATAAGCTATAGTAGCATTGACGGTGACTGGTACAGCCGCAATCTCGGGGAAGTATCCTGTCGTAAGTCCCGTTCCACTGGGACCTCGCAGGATATCGTAGGCAGGATGTTTGTCAGTGTGGGCAGTCTCTAGACCTTTGCTGGTGACGATTTCCGTCCAAGTGTTGACTCGAAGCCGGGCGTGGGGAGATATCGTTGTGCACTTCCCATTGATAATGGTGCGTGGGAGATTTTCGGGGTTGATGCCACCGGAGAATAACAGGGTAGAGTCAAAGTCGACATTTTCAGCGTATTGCACTGCATGAAACAGTCAGTTTGGCAGAGTTCTGCAAGACTGAAACGGACTGGACAGACCTTCGGCGCCTGGTGGGCCAGTGCAGTTGCTTCCTGGTGGGAAGAATGCACGGTCGAAGATATCATCATACCATACGCCAGTGGTTCTCGGCGAAGCACCAGTGAATTGATTTAGGGACCCCGGAAACGAGTCAGACGGCGCTGAGGTGAAGGCGTTGGTGTACTCAAAGCCAGTCGAAAGAAGTTTCGCAATGGTGCTTTTGGGTCGCAAGGCAACGTACTTCTCGACATCGCTGGAGTGGAAGCCGTCGATACTGAAGTACGCAACATGCTTGAAAGTTTCGCGGTCAGCTGCAACACCCCCAACGAAGGCAGACACCAAGGCGAGTCCCCAGTAGCGCATTCTGACTGTAGTTGGATGGACGAATAGGTCAAGTGAGGTCGAACATGACTTCTCTATAAGTACCCAGATCTTATTACGAGCGAAGCGAGCCGTTGAACTACCCCTTCACGTGACTTGCTGCATAGGGATAAGCTAAGCAAGACGGGCTGGTCCCCATCCGAACGTAAACGTGCGCTCGCTAAGAGCTCGTTTGTCTTCTGATACTGGAATAACTTTAGAGGTTTCTTCGCCGATATTGAAGGTATAGTGCTTGCCTTTGGGCAGAAACAGTTCCGACAGCAAGAACGAGGCAATGGCTGAGTTTACGGTAGTTGGGCGAGTAAGTGCCAGTCCACGACTCCCAGGTCCGAGAGAGGCAAAAAATATTTTTTAGGTGCACAGCTAAGCACGCACGTGACTACTGTGAGGATATTTTCCAAGGCCGTGATCTGATACTATTTGCGCGCGCACGGTTGCGTTCTGCGGATGCGCCACATTGGTTGGCCAATCGGGTCGATTCTTGCATATGGTCGCTTTGGACGACGCAAAGCACCCGACGAGGGGCATGAGAATGACGGCACCCATTCATCCGCATCACTTGATAGACAGTTGTATAGCTAGGGCGAGTTTGTCGGACTCTGTGGCGACAGACTGGGAGATTTCGCACGATTTTGGAAGAGACTCCCTCGGCGGCGAATCCCGGCCCCCAGAGCCTACCGTAGGCAAATGAGACTTCGTCGACCACACGTGCCTCCGCGTCTAACTGTCTTGCAATCTGGACAGCTTTGCGCCGAGCCCTCCTCCATATCCACAGACACGCCACCCGCCAACATGACCCCGAACCAGATGACTCCTCGAGCTAAACGGCTCCAACTTTTCCGACCGGTGCGGGCATTCGTTGGTGATATTTTTGCTCGAATTCCACGTCGCACACACGGGGAAAGGAAGGGAAAGATGACGCAGGGGATACGTGGCTGGAGGGCTCGTCCTCCACCTCTACTATCTGGTGCGTACTGAAACTCTGCAGAATATACTGGCAAAGTTGTCTGGTACACATTAATCACTATCTTCCCTCCAGATGAATACTCATTACCACCCGGAACCGAGATTATGCCACCCTCAGGCGCCCCCGCTCTTGCGCTACCCGATGAGATCCTGAGTCACATATTCATTAGCTGTCTTCCTCAGCTCCCAAGCGCAAGCAAACTCCATATTACTTTTCCTGCACTTAGGCCACACCCTTATGCTGTGCGCCGCATTTTGACACAAGTATGTCGTCGCTGGCGTACAGTTGCTATAAACACGCCCACCCTATGGACTACCTTTGTCCTGGGACGCACACTCAAATGGGACCATGAAATTATTAAAACGTGGCTGGGTTACACCGGTGGCTGTCCGCTGGACATTATTATCCGCCCAAGAGAGTGGTCCGGTTCGAAATCTCGAGTATCAACACTGTTGAGACTGTTCAGGAGCGAGACCGGGCGCATTCGCTCCCTCATGGCACAACATCTACATTGGGAGGAGTTGCTTGAACTTCTTCCACTTGACGGGTTAACGCAGCTGCTGTCCATTGAAATCTTTTGCGTCCGTAATTTCTCACTGGCAATGCAAGATCTCGACTCTCAGGAAATGGGGATAGTATACACACCTAAGCTGGAGTACCTGGAGCTCCCAGAGGCACATTTTCTCACGAGTTTTATGAGTACATCGTACCTCCCCCTACGATCTCTCATTCTCAGTGCATCCGATTTCCCCGCACCATCCTCCACATACCTTCAGTTCCTGGCGTGTTGCCCAGAAATTTCTTTACTCGTGATCTCCAACAGAGCACCCATTCTAGATGATGGTCCAATGTGGCCCGAGAGGCGGCTGACGCTGCCTGCACTTCTTGACCTCGAATTCAATGCTGATTATACGCCGGACATTATGCTTCTCCTTCGCTCTCTTCATATTCCTGCACTTACTCACCTCCGGTTTGGGCAGTTTCTTTTTGAGCACCATCCGGCCGGGTTCGTACTCCAGGTATTATGGCATTTCTTCACAGAAACAGCCTCTACGCTGGAGTACGTCGTGCTCAGCCACCACTCACTCCCTCTCGGCGAGAATCTTACCGGTCCACTGCTTCAAAATATGTCGAATTTGAACACGCTTGTAATCCGCGACGTGCACCTGAAACTTGATGTGCTCGAGTGCTTAATACCAGCACCAGGCAAGCCACCGGAACAATGGCCTTGCCCACGACTTACACTCATGAGGCTGGAAAGCGTGGATATCGAAGGAGATGCGCTCCCGAGGCTTATCCAAGCCCGTGCCCAATCCAATAAGGCGCGTAGGCGTGCTCGCCATTGGACTCTGAGCATAGATAGCCAGAAACACGAGGAAACGGAAGGGGATAAAAGTGCAGCTATATTTAGCGGCATTGGCAACTATGAAGATAATATGTCAACTATGGACCAATTTGAAAGCAAGGGCATGGTTATGCCCATAGGCAATGACAAAAACTGGGATCTTGGAAGGCTAAAGTCGGTAACTATTTATCATTGCTGTATTCTCAGTGAGGAGACGATGGAAGCGCTCATGGAACTTGAGCGAACTCACAGTAAGGTAGTCTATATTCGTCGTTAGCACAGTGTTGGAGCGATCCGAGTGTATCTTCTGGTACGTTGTGCTAATGATTTTCATGTTTTAATGCGATGATTCTTCGCCTGCAGGCCCGACCGTTTAAACGGGAAGGCGGACGTCTCTGTATTTTTACTTGCACTACAGTTCTCCATGGTTGTATTTATACTAGTATGTCGTGCTCTCTCGCTCTCGTGAGGTACTTGCGACGGCGTTTGCTATGGGACCTCGGGTTGGAAACTTGACACATGCGCAAGACATTGTGCATCGGTCCAGCGCGTACAACGTCACTCACCACTGATATACCGAGGGACCTTCCTGGCCGTACGAGATCAGACTCGTCGATCAAGGAACCGCTTAAGTTATTGCTGCACAGGGTGGCAAGTATGCTCGGGTCTGATTTCATACTGTCCGAATTTTGGTTGTGATCCTCCTTGCCACGCTACGTGTCATATACAGGCATACCGAATCTATGGATTGCGTCTAAACATGCGCTAAGAACCACCACACATTAGTATCGACATCATAGCGACTACCCGCGCAACAATACTCCCGGGTGAAACAAGTTGAGGGTAAACATCGCAAGAACAATGGGTGCACCGTCCAAGATGTTGAAATACTTCTCGGTGGTAAAAACACGCCCGGTCCACCCACCATTTAGTTCAATAGCACGATAGACAGATCTAGGACAACAAATTCCGAACTCAGTCGCTGGATATACCAGCCAGGCACTACGCACCGCATGAGAACCAAAATGGTGGCCAGTACTAGTCCTGCGATCCTCAGGGATTCACGGCGCAACATGACCCCACGCCCTTCAAAGACGTTCTGGATTTCCTTATCATTGTCACTTGAGGTGTCGGTTTGACTACGTGCTTTTGACTTGAACGGCTTCTGGAAATGGAACCGGAGCAGGAACTCCGTGGCGAGAAGGGAGTATAGTACAACTCCCACTATTTTGGGAGGAAGTGTTGGTGCATAGAATCCCGTATTTACGAGAAAGCAATGTAGTTAATGCGCATGAGAGTCTTCAACTGAAACGCTACAGATCATGGAGGTGAAATTGAACTTACCCAGTTGCAAAAAGATACCTCCTAGCATGATATGTGCCCCAGTACTGGCAGACTGGTTGTTATTGGCAGCACTGGCTGCCTTGGCACCTCCGACAGCCTGAACTACAAGAGCGACTACATCAGCAGATATAAATATGATGAGGTCGATGGTTGATCATATGATGAGCTAAAGCAAGGATTACGGGGATAGGTTTGGACTTGCATATTTTTGGTGTCAGTCGGCTAAAACGAACTCCAGTGCGGGAAATGATCCGCCCAAGAATCGTATATAAAGCGGCAGTCAGAAACGTTGGAGCAATAATGGTGGTTGTAATCCTGCACACATGGAAATGAGAGGGTAAGCATTTATACAAATTGCAGACAGACTCACTGCATCAAGAACGCATTGCGAGCGAAAACATTTATGCTACTCCATAGCCTGGCTGCCCATCCAATTAATTCGCATAGACCACATAACATGATGGTTGGCAGGATCCAATATGACCGTGGCTTGATATAGAACGTTTGACCAACGTGAAGAGCTGGAATAGACAACAGAGTAGATCATGGGTCGCTGGAGAAGTGTTAAGCGGCGCACCTGTGGTAATGCCGAAAAGCACCACATAGAGTATACATATCCATTCAGTGGGAGTGTAGCCATAAGACGATTTCTTAGGCCTAGTTGCCAGATCATCGACGAGAGCGCGAGCCAAATCTGCGTAATGTGCGTCAAGCAGGGCTCTACTAGCTATATAAAGAGCAGTTGCTCTGGAAGTACACAAGCTGTAGGGAGGCCATTTCGAGTGCACTCTTTAACGTACGGATGCGGTAGGTTACACAATGCACTAGCAAGAGACAAAACAGCGTGAATGGCGACGTTCAGATGCGCAGCTGGGCTCGGGTCCAAGGAAAGGAAAGGTAGCGAATATGTCAACCTGTATTTATACGTTTTTAATCCCACTGTACTACGCAAGAAGCACTCGATGTTAGCATTGTTAACCTATCACAAAAATTCGGTATATATCAGTGAACCGAGCGTCAAGGAACATGACGTACTATCTTCCTTTCAAGTTATCCGCCTACAGCTCTGACAGCCAAGGAAGACACGATTACTTTTGTTCTACTCGTCACGTTGATACTGCCCGTTTGCGGGCGTGTAGCCTTGCTTCATTGGTCCTTCCATCTTTCCCTCCCTGGCGCGTGGGTAAGTGTTAGACTCGAAGTGCAGAGAAGCTTGGTCTAGGCAACATGATGTGATTCGCCGTGAGCCGTCTTCGGCCGCCACTGGACGTCTTTAAACGATCTTTTTCATGCTGTCACGTGCATCTATGTCATGCAGGTCCGAAACAAGCTATTTCTCTAGATGGACACCAGGAACTATGAGAGGTTGTTGTCTCTAACGACGTCGACGTCGACTGCTCGTCACGGCTGTTGATCAGGGCCATGCATCGACCTCCGCAGCGAAGTGTCCTCGGCGAGCCTTGGCGGTAAGATGATATCAGCCATTCTTTCCCAAGACGGTAGGGTACTAGGGTTCGGCGTCCCTGAGCTAGCATGCCACTGGCACGCAACATCAACATGCCCAAATATCTCGAGTTACACGGCTTCAGCCTTTCCAATCTGTGCAGTTATTTCTTGGTGACATCTCTGGTCGTGTTCGACTGCTACGTCGCAAGCGAGGGGATAGGAGCTAGGGATACGATGAAGAAGAAGGCAAAGATGGGTGGAGTGCTCTTTCACATTTAAAACCAGGTTCTGAAACTCAAGGGAAAATAATAGCGCTATTAACCCGCAGGAGAGGAGTCATTACCATGCGTAGCAATAACTCTTGCCCTGTTAACCAGATATCCATGTGTCTTGCTGCAAATTCCGAGATCATGCGTTCTCAGCTTCAGAGTCACCCAGGCAATCTTCTACATCCAACTCCCACTTCCGCGCTACCTGATGAGATTCCCGTCACATCTTCGTTATCCGTCTCCCTTAGCTCCCAAGCGCAAACAAAGTCCCTGTTACTTTTCCTGCGTTTAAACCACACATTCCTTACGCCGCGCCGCATTCTGACGCATGTTTGGAATCGTTGACCGCGTACAGTTAACTTGCTAACTGCTTTCTCGGCGACCTTCGGTCTTGGACGTACGCTGGAACCATTAATATATTAAAAAGTGTTTGAATTACTCTCGTGCTCGTCCCCCGGTCATTGTCGTTCGTCCAAGACAGTCGTCCCAAAGCTCGAGTTTCAACACTGTCGGGATAATTTAGGAATGGGATAGGGCAGATTGGCTGCTTCACGACACAATATCTGCATTGGGAGGAGTTGGTTGAACTTGTTCCAATCGGTAACTTAAAGCAGCTGCTCATTATTCCACACGTACTACCCGGAATAGCATTTAATTCCCACGAATTTCAGATGCCTACATCAATTGTATGTACCTGGACGTATCACTCCCAACTAGCCGCACCACTCGTGACCAGTAGACCCATCGCTATTAAACGTTGTATACGACGTGAACACAGCAACAAGCTGATCACGAGTCTATTGGCCCAGCTGGATCCTACCATGTTGCTAGAAACTTTCATATCATCAACACAGCCCCTTCAGGACGATGGTCCCATGTTGCCTGTCACCTGAGACGCGACGTACGCTGCTGCATTTGTCGTCGTGTCGACCTCCAATCGTCGTTGATTATACACCAGCCACTGTGCACATCTTAGCGTTAATTGACTATACATGCACCGCCATCCTGTGTAGCGTCAAAAGTTGGCACCATACAGGCATTGCATTCGCGGAGGAAATATATGTGAGCACCACTCTTAGAGCAGGGGTAGAGCGATAAGCACTGCCTTGAGCGCCAGAAATACTCATTCTCCCATGGCCATCTTGTCTGGAGTCTGATACAGTACAATTTGTCCTGTGCACATCATGGAGAGTCCCTCAATATTAGATGCTAGCCGTGCGGCCCTGGTCCAAGATGCTCGAGAAAGCTACTGTCAGTGACAGCCTCTCTGATAAAATTATTTGGAGCTCAATTATTGCGGCTACCTTGAGCGTCAACACTGGTCTAGTCAGGGTTCCGGTCGTTAAAGGACTAAGGGTTCATCAGAGGCCTTGCACAGCTATTTCAACTTGATACTGACGCTCAGAACCTGTAAGCAACATATCACGTCTTCTTCCTCGATGACCACAAGAGATGTCGGATTCCCATATATATGTGGCGCCGGCCTTGCCCAGTAGCCTGCGGGTTTGCTTTCCGGGTACCAATCTATGCAGGAACAGTCCCCATGGCCTTGGCACGTGCCTTGCATCCCGTACATTATAAGAAAGGCATCTGCGTCCAGGGACGTACGCGCCGTAATGGTCTCTTATCCCCAGTGCCCATTGCCTCCTCATGAAATATGCTTAACATTCCTTTCACGCGGTCAATCAATAGGCCTAACGGTGAGTCTGTTCTTTTGAACTCGGTCGGCGCAGTCGACACCTAACCTCTCTGAGGTCGCAACCGTTGTAGGATTCGTCTCAACAATAGCAGTTCTGTCTCTATTTGGTGTGGTTATTGTCAGTGCATCTGAATGTACGTGGGACCAATCAAGGTACTCATTGGAGATAGAGAAACACACTGCGCGCCAGACGAAACAACTTCCCTGGCGAGTTTAAGCTTTTCAGGTCCCCCCTGGATATCTACATGGTATGGCCTGTCACAGCCTGCGCGATTAATTGATGTAATTGCGAAGCATCTAGTGCTCTCTCCTTGCGTCGGATTTGCTTCAGGGCATAGGTAAAATCTTTCATGTCAAATGGCTTCACGACGGCATTCTACAATGCGGAAGTTATTGCACGGCGCAAGGCATGGCCTCATTCCCACCTCACCTTGCGACCTCCCATACTGATACGCTCTGTGGAAGTAGGTCTGGTACAGCAGCTGGGAGAGACTGGCGTTGCCCAAGGAACCCTGGTTCGCATTCTATTCCTCACTTATGTTGCATCAACTACACGGTCTCTAGGCAATTGCAGCGCACACCTTCATCATAATATTCTACAGGAAAGGGTCAGAAGCGAATATGGTTGCGTACTTTATCGTAGCAGGAATATGGATCTATGTTACTTTGTTCGCGGTCATTGGCGCCACAGCTTTCGATGACGGAGACAGCAGATATATTACGCCAGTACCGTAAGCATCACGATCTAGCCCGAGAGATTGCTGATATCCCTTTTAGCTACTGTGAGCAAGCAATATCGTCAGCTGCATTCCCCACTAATATTTGTAGGGTGTTGGATTGGAACGAAACACCTAGGAGCCCAGTTAGCCGGAGAGTACATCTGGATGTGGCTATGTGCCATTGTCTCGCTCATCCTCTATGTCCCACTCTGTTTCTGTCTTGGGGGTTATATTGAAGCGGATAGAGATCGATGGTGGGCCATTCGTATCGGGAGGGCGAAGAATCCTAGTGCAGATGGGCGTGAGATCAGAATTGAAAAGCCAAGGCCGGGAAAGGAGGCGTTTATCATGCTGCTGTTCGTAGTCTGATCTCTATCTAACCAAATTTTCGCTGAAAATGAAAGTTTAGATATCCCGTGACATACGTCATTTTAGTTCTTCCGGACTCGATCTGTCGGTGGATGGAATTCCGCAACCAAACGGTACCCTCTGCCGGAATTTTTTTCAGTACCTCAATCTTTGGTCTAAGCGGCCTCGCGAACGTTGTCCTTCTACTGTATACCAGGCCAGGTACTACTTCCTTCCCGTGTAAGATGCGACAAAATCAACCAACTATGGTCTTCTATAGGTTTATTGCTTCTCAACGAACCTGCAACCCGTCCCGCGTCAGCCAGGCTTTGGGGCCCCTTCGCCGATAGATCATCCACGGGAAGTGAAGGTCTCAGACTACGCACGGTAAATCCCATACTAAGTATCGAGGAGGATTAAGAAGAGCACCAACGGTAGTCTCGAGGGAGCAGCGCCGTAAAGTTGATCAGCCTAAGCGACGATGGTCGACCAGGTGTTATGGCACATATTTCAATTTACCTTGTATCATCATTAATAATGTAACTGTACGATTGAGCATGAACATCTGTACCTTTACCTGCAATACAAGCATGCCGACAATTGAAATTTCGAATCTAAGTATGGCTATCCACTTGGACGTGCTGAGCTTAGGGGCGTTAAAAATAAAGATCAAATAGAGACCTGAATGGTGGTAATATTCAGTATTCAACCCACACCACATTTACAGTAAAGTTAATGAGTTGTGGGCTGAGTAGAGTCATTTTGTTTTTCATGGGTTCTGGTATAAATAAGCTCACGTCCGACACACCTTATAATAGTATACAAAAGTCCAGCTGCCTCCTCACCTGAGAGCTCCTGTTTCCGAATTCCTCAGCGGTGCGAGGATTGTCGGGAGACAGAAGGCTCGGGTAACATGTACTGCCCACGGTATCGATCTCAAGCATCAGCCGAGAAAGAAGACAGGGCGTCATCATGTCTTCACTGAAAGTATTTAATGTTTGGGTCCTGAGTTAAATAAGCTGGCCTGGCGCGAGTGTTTGACATATTGACGGTTGACCAGACTTGTCTTGTCTCTTGCTAACGCTTAAATACTGCAAAAAGTACTTAGGCAACCCTTCGGTGCGGTTTGTGATTATGTCATCCTCAGCGTCCTCACTCCCTCCTTGATGCAATCTTCACATTCTCTTCCTCGACAAACACAAGAACTTCAACACCCACCACCCAGACAATCCTCTTTCAACGATTCTCGCTTTGCTCCTCCAGACGATTCGTCACAGTACGCTACCCATCGTTCGCAGCATGGGGACTCCCAGTCTGGTGGCGGTCGCCAGTTAGCACCTTCTCAATACGGTGATCCTCGCCAGACACAGTACTACCCCGAAGAAGATCAAGACTATGGCCGACAGTCTTTTTACCAGCAGTCATCATACCCACAGCCGACTCCCCGCAATGTCAACGACCGCCCGCCTTCTCCGTCTGGCCCACTCCTAGACCACTCGCACTTACGACCAGGAAACCAGGCAGCTTTGCTCTCGCATGAGCGCACTCTCGAACTCTACCGCGCAAACGCCAAGAAGACGCAGGATCCAGAAATCCAATTTGAGTTTGCAGTCTTCATGATCGACGCATCCAAGTCGCTCCCCATCCCGGTGCAGACAAAGGGAAATGTCATCGAGATCGAAAAGGCCCTCGAGAAGCGTGACGATCTCGTGCGGGAGGCTACCAGCCTCCTTAAACGCCTGGCCGACCGTGGGCACGCCGCCTCGCAGTACTTCCTCGCCGACTGTTACGCTAATGGCCTCGGTACCGTCAAGAATAGGCAGGACTTTGACCGTGCATACCCCCTCTTCGTCCTTGCTGCGAAGCACGGGCATCCTGATGCCGCTTATCGTGCCGGCACTTGTTGCGAGAACGGATGGGGTTGTCGCCGCGAGAGCGCAAAGGCTGTGCAGTTCTATCGGAAGGCTGCGGCGGCCCTCCATCCGGGTGCTATGTACCGTCTCGGTGTCGCAGAGCTCAATGGCGAGCTCGGCCTCTCTAGGAGTCCCCGTGAAGGTGTCAAGTGGCTCAAACGCTCAGCCGAGCATGCCACGACCGAATTTCCACATGCGCTCCATGAGCTTGCCCTCCTCCACGAGCGTGGTATTGACAATGTTGTCTTTGTCGACTTTGAATATGCTGCAGAGCTTTTAGCTCAGGCCAGCGAGCTGGGAAACGCACCGAGCGCATACCGGCTTGGCGAGTGTTATGAGTATGGCAAGATGGGCTGTCCTCAAGACCCTGCTCTTTCCATTCACTATTATGTGGGTGACGTATTCTAGTGATTGACGTCCGCTCACGTGGGTGCAGAATATCGCTGCGCAACAAAACCACCGTGATGCGTGCTTTGCCCTCACGGCATGGTACCTTGTTGGCTCTCCGGGCGTACTACCTCAATCAGATACAGAAGCGTTTTTGTGGGCCAAGAAGGCTGCTGAAGCCGGGCTCGCTAAAGCAATGTATGCTGTTGGTTACTTTTATGAGGTAGGCATTGGCACGCAACCGAGCATGCAAGAGTGAGTCTGTCGAACCGTTTGTTGCACTTAGCTTGATCATTTTTGGAAGTGCTACCCAATGGTACAAGCGTGCAGCAGATCTTGGTGACAAACGTGCAACCCAGCGGCTCAAGGCGTCTCAACACGGACCACTCCCTGTACCAGGCGGGCCTGGGTCTGTTTTGAGGAGAGACGGGACATCGGCAGACGGTGGGGAAGGGAAGGGTAAAGAATGTGTCATAATGTAACCCTTTCTATGAGTGCGGGTCGCAGGTTGTTTACAATAGACGGCTATCATTGATATGGAGAACTCATGTATTTTACGCATCGAGCGCCGTATGGGCCAAGTATGGGCATGCATACAATTATGACTGCAATAAATTAGATAAGCGGGCGATATCAGCAAGGCTCTAACACCCAACCTATATAAATGGTAACTGGAAGGAGCTGGAATTCGTATGCAAAATAAAGTGTGTATTAACTCAAAAGGGCAGGAGTACTAGTATAATAGGAATACTTGGCCCGCTCGTTGTATTAACAAAAAACTCTTAGTGAAGGCAAGCACGATATTGACGCAAACGTCATGACTCGGACATGGCATTGAGCGTCTTTAATTCCAATACACAGTACATACATCTCATACACCCAATAATACATGGCTGTCGGGTGGTACTCTAGCAGCAGACCCGACAACCTTCCTCTGCGAAGTCGCCTGGCATCAGCGTTACCAAATTATGGCATTCTCTCGACTGTGAGGGTCGAATTGGCGATTTCCGTAGATTTTTCCCCTCTCTGGGAATTCTCGTGCTTGTATAACGGCGACTGCAAGTCCACTTGTTGCTGAAGGATGTAGCGGCGCGCCATTTGTATACCTTGCCTAAGTTGATATCGTGCATGATCCCATGTACGAACACTGAACACTGACGAGACAACGGGTAAATCCATGTGTACGTTGGATTGTCCTGGCATTTTTCTCACCTGAATCAAGTTCTGGCAAGGTGAAGTCCTCAGCCACAGATCACGAGTGGATTGTAAAAGAAGACTACCTTCCAGCGAGAGAGCCTTTGTCTCCGGAACGAGAAAAAATACAAGCCATATTCCAATGAAGCTTTGAGTGCATACATAATAGGTCGGCTTCCCAGCCAGTCAGAAACTGGTTGAATAGACTCACTTCCAAGCTGCGAACCAGCCAAAGACACCTTGTGGTTTGAACGTTTTAGACAAGGTAGGGAAAACCATGGCGTTCAAGAAATTACTGCAGGTTAAAACGGCAGGTACGCTCAATCGTATACGTTATTGACAGTTATTCCTAGCACTTACAAAAACCAGGTGGTGGCTGTAGCAAAACTCATGCCAATGCTTCGGATGTACAGCGGAAAAGCCTCCGCAGAATACTGCAGAAAAGGGTGTATGAGTTAAGGCAGTCTATGACACAGAGGCTCAATTCTTACAGTGAATGGAATAGGACCCTCTCCGGCTGTCGGCGGGGAA
>QFFB01008959.1:0-15502 GCA_003316465.1 Ramaria cf. rubripermanens
AAGCTCCACATGCATCTATTTCATTTCAGCTTATTCCATCATCTCAATTCAGCCCAGCCAGATGACTCAGCCATACCCCATTGATTATCAGTTCATTGTTATCCCCATGCCGTCCATCAACAATGCGGCTTCAAACTCTATTCCCCTTCAGACCTTTAACTCCCCAACATCGCCCTCATTATCACGATGGTCCCTCGATTTGGAAGATATTCAAAGACACACCGAGCTTCATCACATGCTTTACCCCCAGTCACCTAAAGCAGCATGGCTCTCAATGAAAAAGTCACATCTCTATATTCTGAAATCATATGCCATTGGAGATTCTGTGTATTTCTAAGACAATGTGCAGCCATTCATGTTCCTCAGATACACGGGCAAGGTCATTCACAATGAAGGAAGGGAAGAATACAAGGCAGAATTCCAGGCTCCATACCCAACCAACCCTCCCATGTCAATCCAACTCAACCTTCATCATAGAACTACTCGAGACCGTATACAACTGTCTTCCCCTCACGGTCTATCATGGGAGTGGATTAAGGTGAAGCTCAGGAGTTATTTCTGTTATTGATTCATCACCCTCACTCTTATGACTCAATTGCGCCGACTAATCCCATGACTCATCTTGGAGAAAGTGGACCATTTGTACAACTATGATTGGTGGATATTTATAGTGCTCTTGTTATGACTCACTTTGTTTCAGAATGACTCACCTTGTTTCTATTTTAGTTAGTCTTTTCTCATCATGACTCATACTTGTTCTATTTTTGGATCTTTTAGTACTCGTTCACCATACTTTACCCCTATCTGACACATTCTTGCTTACTTTTGCTATTGTAATTTCTCCCTTGTTTCCCCTTTTGTGTTTTGTGTTCTCACCATTACTCATTCTGACTCAGACCTGCTTGCTCATCATATGACTCAACCCATTGCAGTGCATGACATCATTGTAGCTTGGGGATGTGTATATAAAGGGCTTGGTCTCTCAGTACAATAACAAGTCAAGTTCAGTTCTCAAGTCAAGTCTCTCTTAAGCCTGCATTCAAGTCCAAGTCAAGTCCCAAGTTTAGGGCACCAAGCTGAAGCTTTGTCACAGGACAGAGCCACGCATATGTCACAAGTCTACGTCATATGTCACACGAAGCAGGGTGATCATCACAAGAAGTCACCTGCGTTACATCCTAGTTCTTTAGGTTGTATGACTCGTTCTCAGTACCAGTCAACCCACAGCTGTAGTCTCTTTGCCCGCGAACGACTGCATTATAGACCATCCAGGTAGAAGGACCGTTGCGTGCAGGCTAATAGGTATTATTCCTGTTAGTGCATCTTTACCGCATGTACCACAGAACTGTGTTACCTTACTTGACCCCTCTGTTCCGAAGCCTTGGGACCCTGTGATTGTTCAAGAGGTGCAGCACATAAGCTGAAGCAAAAGTCCCTTCCAATCCATCTTCCATTCTCTCAGTCTTATGGTTTTACATGCCTGTAACACTCAACTTGTGTATGCTCAACATAAGGAATCACTATGTAGAGGATAATTGTCATTGATTGATTGAAGATTACACGACTTTTCACACTTTCACAGAGAATAGCAAAGGGTAAAAGCAAATTGACTATAGTGAGGTGTGTAAGTCATAGGTGACATGTACTGTGCAGCTGCTGCAGCTCATGGCTGGTATTCCCTTATAGCTATCAAGCCTAATACATCCTTGCAGCTGCTTTACCTTCTGGTAGCTTGTCACTCACAGCCATTTGACCCTAATATATCTGGTTAGCTGCTGTCCCTCTTGATAGGCTTGGGCTGCTCCTTGTGATAGGTAATTGAATGGTTTTATAGATGGAGAATATAATTCAAGTCTTGAAGTGAGACTGAATCAAGTAGATGTCAAGTCTTTGAGCTCAATAGCCAATACTGACAACTAAATGTCACACTACTTAATAAGTACTGCAACTAACAGTTTCAAATCACTGGGATGAGGTGAGGGCTATTTATATGTTTAGAACGTGTCAAAAAGGAATATTTCAAGTGTAGGTCACATGACCTGGCAATATAGTGATGAATGATGTTAGTACTAAAATGTTCATACTAATGTATAGAAAATGTACATAGGGTGAATGATGTGAGAGATATATGAAATGTAATATACACTTAGGAGATATAACATGAGGTCCACAACATATTGCAATGTGCATGCAGGGAAAACTTGACATGATGTGTTCTATTATTGGAATGAATGTGTCTGGGTGTCTTCATCAGATGCAGGGTAAGGTTCTCAATAGCAATCCTGATCAGTGAGGTCATTGCAGGGACATACAACACATGTGGGTGCTTCAGTGATAGGATAGTGATGGATAGTATGTTATGGGATCAGTGTAAGGAATGTGCAGCCTGTTGTGATAAAACACAGTGAATATTGTGAAGTTTTCTTTATTATTACTCTTTTGTTTTATTCTCTCAGTCCCAAAAGGCTGGGAGAAATATTCTAAATATGCTTTGTCTATTATATTCAAGAAGGAAAACTATGAGACGACAGTTGTTGTTGTCTTGGCCTGTACACACAAATTGTAGACACACCGTGACATCACAACCATGAGCGAGGCAGATTGCCCACATGATTACCTCACACACATGTCATTGATACCTGCTCAACTCAGTCACATAATGAGCAAGTGCTTGAGCCACTGGGATGATGAAAATAGAACAGGAGAAAAATTATGGTAATAGAAGACCATACAGAAATGACAAAGAAATTACAGGTCTTGAATAGGACAGTGCACCAAAGGTGCCCATCACATCAGAACATGTACAGAATGGGAAATAGAAGGGATGGCCTTGATGTTATTATGTCAAGGAAACAAACATTTCTTTTGGTTATCTTTTTCTACCTGTCATCCAGCACTATATTTCCAAGTGACATTCATTCCTCCTTTCTTCTTCCTATGACTAATTAATTTTTCAGATTTTTCCTTACTATCCAAACAATATCTGGCATTATTTGCTCCACAGACAATTGAATATTTACATCCCATTAGTTACTCATGTTCCAAGTGCCCATTGTTATTGTTCACATTCCAGAACCACCCCTGAACATTTTTATATAAATACTACAATATCCTTGTATGATACACTTTAGCCAGAATCATACATATCTGTCCTCACCCACACAAACAGAATTAGGACATTCAGACTTGTGCTCAGCTCCTCATTATTGTTTCTAACAATTCTGATGATCCAAAAGCTGGTTACATTAGATTACTTGCCTTGTTCCTCTGATCCATCAGCATACCTCAAAGTCTTCCTTGCTCAACCAACATCTCACCTTGACACCAAAACCCCTGAGCCAAGCTACCAGTATATCATCAATATTACCACTGGCTCCCCACATGACCTCATCCTCAATCAATCAACACACAAATCCTATCTAGCACCGCATTCATGCCAAAGGAAAATAAGATTATCTTGAGCTTTTCTTTCTTTTATTAAAAATTTGGAAAAACCCCAAACTTAAAACAGCCTTGGTGTTGAGGGCCAAGTGGGATGGATTGGGGTTGAATAGTAATCATAGGGGCAATATCTGGAGATGATATTCATAACAGATAGCACCGGATGTCCCTCCTGATCAGCCCCCATAACTCCTTTCGAAAACACTTCACAGCTACATTGAATGCCTCCTTAACACATCTATATCTGGGTAACTGCTGTACCTCCTGATAGGCTTGGAGAGCTCCTCACTGCACTTGAATTGACTGTAGTCCTCTTTGCATCTGATGCACCTCACTCACAGCTACTCAATACAATTCTAATATTTCTCTGATTGACTTTCATAGCTCCTAGGAACTGCTCACGACTACTGAATTGACTCTCATACCTCTTTGGAGCGGCCGGACCTCCTGATTAGATGCCGCAGCTCGCAGCTGCTCAATTGGACTTGGGAGATGGGACACGACTCACGGGGGTGCGGAAGAAGTGGCAGTAGGATGGTGGAGAAGCTGTTTGTGGTTAAGTGGGGGGGAGTGGTTGTTGCGGAAGCTGGCATTGTGGTAGGGTCGGGACACATGGTCAGTTCAGTAGTTAGGGTTATCATCTCTCACGTTCTGTGTTCTGGGTTGTCCAGTCGGATCTAGGCGCTATGACAGGAGCTGCGAGGAGATCCAATAGCTGATGGTAGAGGGTACGGAAGCTGGGAGAAATTGCGGATACCAGTGACTTAATGTATTAAGCAGTGAGTTATAAGTTAATTAACGGGAAGATCCGATATTGGAGCCTGAGGAGCCAACTACATGGATGTCCATGGAAGGTAGTTGTTGGAGGTGCGGAAGACCACATGAATTTATAAGTCCAAAGGTCCGGAAGCTGCTTATGGACTTATATTTCGGCCGCCCAGGCAGAGAGAAGCTCCCAGGCGGCTCCCTTAAGTCAAAGACCTAAAGAGCCGATCAAAACCTTACTTTGTATGTACCTTATAGAGCTCTGGAAGGGACCACATCAAGTGGCATAGTACGTGATATCTGTCCAAACACTTACGACCGGAAGCGAGATTTTACCTCAATTCGGAGAAATGCCTCGTTCTTACTCTTGTATCTTATCAGAATTATTGGATCAAATATGGCGATGGTGCCGGCACGCGCGTAAGTGGGATCGGAAGCGATGTTATACCTCAACTCGGAGAAAGCCCTTCCTGCGCTTAGACTTCATCCCCACTATTGGATCAATTGTGGGGATGATACTTACCCCACAAGTACGACTTACTTCCAGACATCATCGGAAGCGATGTTTGGCCTCAACTCAGGGACCGCCCTCGTTCTTACCCTTATACCTTATCAGGGTTATTGGACTAACTATGATGATATTGCTGACACCCCCACATGTGCGACTTTTGTCCAAACATCATCGGAAACGATATTTTATCTCAATTCGGAGAAAGCCTTTCCTGCGCGTAGACCTCATCCCCACTATTGGGTCAATTGTGGGGATAATAGTTACCCCACAAGTACGACTTACTTCCAGACATCATCGGAAGCGATGTTTGGCCTCAACCGGGGGAAAGCCAACTACTGTACTACTGTATCCTTTCAACCAATGGCTCGGTGCCCTTTTGTGTCCGAACAAGTATTAGAACCGTCGTAACCGTAAATTATAACTTGGATACAGCTACGGACCGTTGGGGTAGCTACTCCAGTGGTGAGAGCGAAGCAAGAGATATAATATGTAATTTACAGGCGCTTGCCTAGGTCCAGGTTCCCCGCCAAACATGAGCACATCCCCGTGCTACTCTAGTGTAGTGAGGAGGACGTGCTTGTAGGATAAACTGAGGAATATCAAGAAAGGAAAAAAGAAGACAGAATGAAGGGAGAAACATGTGTACATAGATAGACCGCGTCATCATGTATCTCCCCGTCTCTCCTTCTCTTTTTCCGCTAGGCTGGCTCCCAGACTTGGGATAAAGCGTCTCTTTCTTCTGGAAGGAAAAAAGATTCCTCCCTCCAATAGTCCCAGTGGATGCAATGTTTATGAGTTGACATAACAAGTGATAACTCTCATGTGAGCTGACCAGCAAGGAGCGAGTTTGTTCTGGACCATATAAGACTTGTCTAGCCTATTGTCATATACTTGTGCTAGGTTGCTTGGCTCAAAATTGATTGTTTTGGCCTTCTTATCATGGTGAAGCTTGCACGCAGCTATGTGGTCCATTGTGCGGGCAAATCCAGCCTTTCTGAAGGTATTGATGAATGCCAAGTGGAGTTTGGCGGTAGGCTCTGATGCAGTGCCTGCCCCTTTGCTTGCATCCATTGACCAGTTTGTCATTGTCAGTCCAAAGAGTAGTTCTCAAGGTGTGTATTCAAGTGAAAGTGTGACCCTGTTGTTCAGTTCTTCTACAGCATCATCTAAGTATGCTGGCAACTGGTTTTGCATTCTCTTCACCATCTCTTCCACCATCTGGCACTTTTTGTCCTCTGTGAAGGCAGGGTTGCATAGGCACCGGAGTCTTCCCAACAAGAGTTTGTTGGTGTCCTCTAACAGGCCATTTTCCCAGGGTGAGTATGGCAGGGTTTTTGAATATTCTATCCCTTTGGATGTACAGAAGTCTATGACTTCTTTGCAGTCAAATTGAGACCCTCCATCTGTAGCCAGTAGCTCAGGGATGGCATATTGTTGTGTTATGTGCTGTAGGCATTCCACCTGATGTTGTCTTGATTCCCCAGATGAACCTGATGTGAACATCAATGAACAAGAGTACTTTTTTGTACTTGCACATTGGTGGTGAGAGGTAGTCTGTGATGACCATCTGGAAGGGCAGTTCCTGTATGATGGTCTGCAACAACAAGTTCATGTGATGTGCCCCAAAGGTTTTGCAGGTGTATTGCCTTGAGGATGTCCCTTCTCATTGTTTGCCAGAAATACTTTGTCCACAGTATCCCTTCACATAGGTCTCAGCCCCAGTGTCCTCTGGAATGGACATCTGTTGCTACATGTACTCCCTGTGATGCTGGTTGACATTCTACCATGGCTGCCTGGAAGGTGTGCTTGCCTACGACTCCACAGTTTCTCTCTGTCCAACATGTAGTCCACCACTCTCCTTCTCTCCCCGCTGCTCTCTGCCTCTGTCAACTCCTCTGGTGTTCCCAGTGTTGGTAGCCATGCCACTATCCCAGTGAAGTATGAATCTCCCTCAAACCTCTCCTTCACTCCTCTCCTTGTCTCTGTGTCAGTCAGTATGAGAAAGAGGTTGTTCATGACACCTTTCTCTTGTTGTGATAAAATACAGTGAGTATTGTGGAATTTTCTTTATTGTTACTCTTTCATTTTTATTCTCCCAGTCCCAAAAGGGTGGGAGAAAATAATGAGATGACAGTTGTTGTTGTCTCAGCCCATATATATGAGTCATACATGTGCCATGACATCACAACCATGAGTGAGGCAGATCACCTACATGATTACCCCGCATACACACCATTAATACCCCATCAGCTTGGTTGCATAACAAGCAAGTCAAACTGCCAGAATGACAAAAATAGAACAGGAGAAAAATTATAGTAATAGAAGATCATGATAACAAAGAAATTATAGGTCCTGAAATTAGGTGGTGCACTAAAGGCGTCCATCACATCAGAACACATATGGAATGGGAAATAGAAGGGACAGCCTTGATATTATTATGTCAAGGAAACAAACATATTTTTCGTTATCTTTTTCTACTTATCATCCAGCATTTCATTTCCAATTGATATTCATTCCCTTTTTTTTCTTCCAACAACTAATTAGTTTTCAGATTTTTCCTTATCATCCAAACTATATCAAGCACTATTTGCTCCACAGACAATTGAATATTTCCATTACCTTAGTTACTCATGTTCCAAGCTCCTGTTGTTATTGTTAGCATTCCAGAACCACCCCTGAATGTTTTAATATAAATACTATGACATTCTTGTATGATATACTGTAGCCAGAATTATATCTGTACTCACCTGCACAAAAAGAATTAGGACATTCAGACTTGTCCCTAACTCCTCATTATTGTTTCTAACAATTCATGTGACCCAAAAACTAGCTACATTAGATTACCTGCTTTGTCCCTCTGATCCATCATCATACTTCGAAGTCCTTACTCAACTGACATTCCACCTTGATGCCAAAACCCCTGAGCCAAGCTACTGGTATATCATCAATAATACTCCCAATTCCCTGTATTATGTTGTCTTCAATCAATCGGCACACATATCATACCTAGCACCACATTTACAACAAAAGAAACAAAAAAAATCTTCAGATTTTTTTTCTTTATTTTATCAAAAATCAGAAACACCCAAAAACATAAAATCTCTTGCTTTTGATCTGGGACTACTTCCTCTCTCTCACCCTTCCCCATCATCTTCTTCCCTTCTGGCCATTTATGACTCAGCCTGTCAGCTTGGTTTGCTAATCCTGCCCTGTGGTAAATGGGCTGTATATTTCTGGATGTGGAGTCTTGCCATTGGGCATGCATGGTAGGGAGTGAGTCATTGTTGAGAAAGTCACTCAGTGCCTGACAGTCCATAACAATCTCAATATGTTGACCAAAGATCATCCTGTCAAACTTTAGCAGTGCATATCAGTGCTGCAAACTCTAACAGGAAGGGTGGGTAGCCCTCTTCAATCCTCAATGTCTGTTTTGATGCATATGCGATGGGATATTCTACTAGCTTCTCACTCCTCTCCTTCCCTGCAACCTTCCACATCTGGGTTAATGTGGCACCAAAACCTGTTGTGATAAAATCCAGTATAATATTGTGAATTTCTTCTTCTTCTTCTTCTTCTTCTTCTTCTTCTTCTTCTTCTTCTTCTTCTTCTTCTTCTTCTTCTTCTCTCCGTCCCAGAAGACTGGGAGGAATATTTTAAGAATTTTGTTTGTTATATTCAAAGAAAAACTATGAGACAACAACTTCTGTTGTATCGGCCTGCATGCAGGAGCTGTAGACATGCCACAACATCATGATCACAAGTGAGGCAGGTAACCCATGTGATTACCCTGCACACATGTTGCCGATACCCAATCAGTTCAGTTGCACAATGAGCAAGTGCCTGAACTACTGAGGTAACAATAATAGAACAGAGAAAAAGATTATGACAATAGAAGGTCATACAGAGGTAATAAAATAACAGAGCTTGAGTCAAGGAATGTATTGAACATGTCCAACATATCGAATTGCACATGAAACAGGAGATAGAAGGAATGGCCTTGTTGCTATTATGTCAAGAGAACAAACATTTTTTTTGTTTATCTTTTTCAACTTGTCATCTAACATTGTATTTCCAATCTCCATTCATTCCCTCTTCTTTTCTCAAACAACTAATTTTTTTTCAGATTTTTCTTTACTATCAAAACAATATCTGGTAGTATTTGCTCCACAGATAGTAGTATATTTCCATCCACTTAGTTACTTATGTTCCAAGACCCTATCACTATTCTTAGCATTCCAAAATCACCCCTGAACATTTTCGTATAAGTACCATAATATCTTTGTATGATACACTCCAGTCAGAACTATATCTCTCCTCACTCACACAGAAATAACTGGGGTATTCAGAATTGCTCTTAAATTCTTGTTGTTTTCTCTAACAATTCCTACCACTTAAAGGCTAGTTATCTTAGATTACTTGCTCGTCTCTTTATCCCATCATCATACTTCAAGGCCTTTCTTACTTGGCTGACATTCTATCCTGACACTGAAACCCCTGAGCTGAGCTGTTGGTATATCATCAATATTATTACTGATTACCACATTATGTCACCTCCAATCAATCAGCATACATGTCATACCTGGCACCATGTCTACAACAAAAAGGAATAAAATCTTTTGAGCTTTTCTTTTTCTTTTTATTAAAAATTAGAAATACACAAAACTTTAAACAACCTATTTGGGATCTGTCACTTGTCACAATGAAAGGGCAGTCAAACTGTGGTCATCTCGAGATTCATTTTGTCATCAAGACTGTCTTTAGCCAGGCAAATGCTTTGCACTGCATTTGTCCTCACTGTTCAGTTAATGTCTCCTGTGCAAGAACTCACTTGTAAGTGTGATGATGATGATATGATTGCACCCACACTATCTACACATACACACACTTACCAAACCCTTTATCACCAGCAATACACCAAGTCCACCAAGTTCCATCAAGTCCACCATGCTTCCACAAGCACATCAAGTCAGCAAGAACACATACACCATGCATCTGAGGTGCACATATTATGGACTGAGTCGAGTCAAGTCCCCACACCAATGCAAACTGAGTATATCTGAGGGCCTCATCACATGGGGCTGAATACCAAGTCCTGGAGCAAGTGGAACAGATATGCATCCATCTGAGGGGACACAACCCTGTACTTTGGTCTATTTCTCTTTCTTATATTAACATAAGACACTCATGGTCTATTCTCCCAATATCTTATATGTTGACCTTTCTATTGCAGCACTCAGGTAGTAATTCCACAGATCTACTCCATACACTACATGGTGTGCCACAGATCTCATCCCTCTCTCCTCTCATCCATGTCCATACATCACATGTTGATTTAACCCCTCTTGTCACCTGATCTACCCCATGACACTTCAGACTCATGCAGTAGCTATCGTAGGATAAATACTTTTAATTTATTAAAAAAAGAGCAGGGTATAAAATCATGTAGTTAGCTCTTGCAGTATCAATCCTTTTTGCCAGTTAACTCCTGTGGTTGAGTCAACACGGGCCTTCCCTAAGTCTTACATTGAGTCTCTGAAGTCAAAAAGCCACTATCTCTTATATCCAACTAGTCCTTTTGTTACTATGACATCTCACACATTCCCACCATCACATGTTGCCACTCACCATCACCATAACCTTGTAATCACTTGATGACACACCCAGCCCTCAGGACAGTTCCCTGGTACTCCATCCTGACACATTGACCTTACATAATGCACATTGATAATTGCTCATAGCAGTACTAGCTGGGCATACCCCTTCCATATTACTTCACTCATTCCTATTGACCCTTATTACAGTAAGCACCCCATTGTGTCTTTCCTGACCTTGGTTCCACCTGTTTGACATTCCCGGAACAGCTGTAAGGTTTATAGTAAATGAGGTCTCCCATTCAAATGGACACAATGTTGTATTTCTATGACACAACCTGATAATAACATTATGGAGGCATGGTAATCTCATAAGTTGAAGGGAATTGAAATGTAAGAAATTGAGCAAGGGTAAAGAAGTATAGCATGGCCCATTGTCAATGTGTGACTGAGCACTTGGATACAAAAGGATTTTAAACTTGATTTACCAACTGGAGACAGTAGAAATGAATATATCAGAAGAAACATGACAGCTGAGAGATACTATAATGATGAAAAGCTTAATTTGGAAAAATCCTAAAGTTTACTGTCTCAGAAGAGAGGGGATAGTTGTGCATCAGGCATTAGAAAACTGAGTTTGAAAAGTAACAATGTTTACATAATCTCTAATTGGGATACTAAAAATTGTAGTTGTGGGAGAAATGCAAGGATCATTGGGGGGGAACAGAAAATTTGGCAGAAGGCTATAATATGACCGATTCATTTCACTTATGGAATCAGAACATTGGCCAAGCAACAAGTATAATGTGGGACTTTGCATATATGTCTTGATGCAACACCTGGACCAACCAAAAGGCAGAGCCAGAAAGCTAATGCCCAAGTACATTGGGCCCTATAAGATTGTAGAGGCACATAATGCCACCTCAACCATGACTGTAGATGTTAGGGATCACCAGTTTGATTTCCAATGTCCTGGTTTTCCAAGTTTCCAGATCTTCTATAACCTTCCATAAGTTTCTATCCCCCTAGTTATGTAAGCATTACCAGCACAGTGAGAATAAGCTGTAGCCAGTGAATGAAAATTGAATATCATGTATCCAATCTAAGAATGAAATTGCCTAGGTAGGTTGTGGGTCCTTTATGTAATGTGTGAAAGCAAGTTGGGTACAGGTGAGCAAAGGTATAAAGTGAGAGGTGAAGAAGTGAGATTGTGCCTCTCACCAAAGGTGATAGGCTATGCAGACACAGATTGGCTCAGACTTGATGTGGGCTTGGTTTGTGTATGGCGGATATTCATAAGGTCTACGTACTACAAGATAGGAACATATATAGTAAATATTACAAAACTACTAGTTCTAATATATATGAATGTTGTAATGTTATACTGTTGAAACAACATCACTGAGTGTAAAACTTCTGTATGAGTACATTCATCTTGGTCTTTCAGTACAATAACAAGTCAAGTTCAGCTCTCAAGTCAAGTATCTCTTAAGTCTTATGCTCAAGTCCAAGTCAAGTCCCAAGTTTAGGGCACAAGTTGAAGCTTTGTCAAAGGACATAGCTGTGCATATGTTATATATCACAAGTCACAACTCTACATCATACATCACACGAAGCCAGGTCACCATCACAAGAAGTCACCTGTGTTATATCCCAGAAGAATGGGTTGTACGACTTGTTCTCCATACCAGTCACCCACAGTTGTAGTCTCTTTGCCCACGAGCAACTGCATTATAGACCATCCAGGTAGAAAGATCATTGCATACAGGCTAATAGGTATTATTCCTGTTAGTGCATCTTTACTGGCATCATGACCATAATGGGGTTCATAACCATACCGGGATTATGACCATACCAGGATCATGACCATACCAGGATCATGACTGTACTGGGATCATGACTGTACCAGGATCATGACCATACCAGGATAATTATTGTACCAGGATCATGACCATACTAGGATCATGACCATACCAGGATCATTACTATATCCCAGATCATGGATAGGTTGGGTGGTAGCCTGGCTGGGGAGTGTTGGTAAACCAGCACTGGGTATCATTGGAGCTTGCTGGCACTCACTGATGTAAAATTATTATGCAAATAATCACATAATTGGTGCCCACAACCCACCTAGGCTGTTTATACTTTAGATGAGCATTGGTACCTATGCTTCGCATGGGGTTAATTGATTGGTAGGTTAATTGAACAGCACTTTAATGTGTCTTAGCAACTCAAGTACATCTGGGTCAATCAAATCTATCAAGGTCAAGTAGCCCATATATACATTGAATTGAATGCCCAGCTCAAGCAAAAGGTAAAGCCCATGTGTGTGTATCCCCTGTGTTCAAGTATACCCTATGTCAACATATCCCATGTTCACATATACCCTATGTTCAAATATCACCCATGTTCATGTATCACCCATGTCCATGTATCCCTCATGTCCATGTATCCCCCATTTGACATATCTCTCATGTCTCTATCAGGAGATACAGCTAGGGCCAACAACTTATGAGAGTGACATTCCATATATGTCCAAGTATCCCCCATGTCCTCCATGTCCACGTATCCCCCATGTCCATGTTTTGATGAGGTTCTGAAGATTTGGCTCAGGGGTTCCTTCGGCGTCAAGATGGATCATCGGCCAAACAAAGAAAAAAGAGATGTAAGGGATACTTCAAGCTTCAGATGGAACCCCTTATTCACAAAGAACAGCCTGACCCCTGATACGCAGTGTTGTTATATGTGAATTTGGCAAGGGGGAGTAAGTGTACCCAGTTGTCCTGCTGGTAGTTGATGTATATTCACAGGTACTGTTCAAGGATTTGGTTCACTCTTTCAGTCTGACCATCTGTCTGAGGGTGGTAGGCTGTAAAGAGGTTACCCTTGATGCTGAGTAGTTCACAGAGGGAAGTCCAAAATCGTGAGGTGAAGTGCTTCCCTTGATCTGAAATGATGTTGTGAGGGGTACTGTGATTAGAGGACACATAGCAAAGAAAGATCATGGCAACTTCGGATCCATTGATATCACACAATGTGAGAATGAATATTGCCATCTTTGTTAACCTGTCCACAACGACGAGGATCATGTTGTGGCTATCTGATACAGGGAGACCCTCGATGAAGTCTATTGAAATTGAGTCCCATGGTCTGATGGCTATGGGGAGGAAGTGAAGAGGACCAAAAGGTTTGTGATGGATAGACTTAGCATGATGACACTTTGAACATGACCCAATATAATTGGTGATGAATTGAAACCATTTTCGGCCAGTGGTATTGTCAGCAAATACTCTTTGTCATTTTACTAATGCCAGGATAGCCCACAAGCTGGTGGTGATGCAGTGAACACAGGAGGTCTAGTCTAATGTCATTGTGATTGGGAACATATGTTTGCTCTTTGTATAAGAGTGTCTTGTGATCCTCACCCAACGACCAAGGGTCTGGTTTGGAATTCGCAGAGGACTGAACATATTCACCCATCTGAAGATGAGTGATCTGGGTCAGGGACATGGGGTCAGTCAATTGCCCCTGTTGGATAGATGTGAGCAATGATGCAGAGTCCAGGAGGATAGCATGAATAAGTTGCCCAGCCTTGAACATGAACTGGAAGTTGTGTGGATTCGCTAATGTATGAGCACCATCCTATTGTGAATACTATGTCTTCCCTTATCTCCTGTATTCCCTCATCTCATCTCATTCATCAACGTACTAAGCCTGTTCTTTACACATCCCAGTCTACTTACTTGCCATATACTTAAATCATGCACGCAGACACGTAGCTTCATTGAATGGACCATTACTGCCATTACTATTCCATCCTTTGACTACTATCTCCTTTACCATTATCTTTCACAATCATAATACATCCCCACTCCATTTGTCCAGTGTACACACTGAGTTCCCCTCTGAACATACTGAATCTTCCAAGGCTGGCCCACAATCCGATCCACATACATCACACACAAGATGAGGGATGATTGTGGGGTGCAGCACCTGACTGAGTGGAGGCTACGACACCAAGGACATGCAGTCACATGTCACCACATCCCCCATCCAACCCTGAGTGAGCTCATCACCACTAAGTCCTGTGTACCATCCATATGACCAAATCTCCACACCCATCCACACCAAGGAGCATGATCACCACTCGGGGGCCACTCACCATGCATCATGTATGGACACTATGAGTCCCACTATAATTTGTGTCCGATCCTTCTCTTTGTATCTTCATGTGTACATGTACATGGTATTTAATAAGCCTGTCACTCTTGGTGTAAATACAGAGATAATCATATCCTCCTTTGAGTCCTACATGCCAAGCCACTTGCATCCGAGTTAAGCTACTCTGAGTATACACCTCTTGTTGCCTCGCAACACAGGCATATTCTCATTCTACTATCATATTTGATATCAGCATTCATCCATATTACTATAATCTTTACACATCCCCCCCTTTAGGGTATACAGCGCCTCAATGGGTCAAAGCATCAGGCTTGGTGCCAAGTCTTCCAGTATGGTAGCAAATAATGTAGTTGAACCCCAACAAATGTTCAGACCATCAGACCTGTCTGCAGGTCAGCTGCTTTGTCATTGCAAAATGCTTGAGGTTTTTGTGGTCCAAAAGGACAAGGATCACATGTGATGCACCCTTGAGATAATTTCACTACTGTTTGAACACTGAAAAGATGGCAAGGAGCTCTTTGTTGTAGATTTCATAGTTCATCTCTGCCGGTGCCATGCCACATGAAAAGAAGGCTACTGGGTGAATATCCCCATCGGCAGGGGTGATCTAGGACAGAATTGCTACAATTGCATAATCTGAGGCATCGGTTTTGACAACAATGGGGTTGTTTGGGTTGAAATGGATTAGGACGGGGGCCTGAGAGAAAGCTTTTTTTAGGGCAGAAAATGCCTCTACCTGTGTTGCACCCCATATGAATGGTGAATCCTTCCTAGTCAAAAGCATCAGCGGGATGACAGTGTCCAAAAATGATATGATAAATCTTTGGTAGAAGTTGGTGAAGTCCAAGAAGGATTGAACTTCCTTCAGACTTGTGGGTGACGGCCAGTGATGGATTACTTTTGTTTTTTCACTATCCATTGATATGCTGAAGGAAAATCGAATGACATGTATCTAAAAAGCTTCAAACTCCAAGGAGTCTTTGGAAACTCTAAGCTCCACACATGTCTATTT
>QFFB01008972.1:0-16103 GCA_003316465.1 Ramaria cf. rubripermanens
GGTTTTACAGAGATTTTAATCCTTTTTTTCGAGATTTTTCCAAACAAAGGTGGTTCCTACACAACCACTTTATCACCATCATGTGCAAGTTGGTAGTCAACTGATGTTACAGGAGGGAAGAAAGACATAGGGAGAACTAGAGAGCCTTTGATTTGAGCAACACAGGAGAAATACATGAGTTTAGAGACTGTTTTTTTTTTGGGTTTTCAAGAGCTCTTTTCTGATTTTTATCCCATTTCTGCAATGGATAATTATACTTGTATACCATTTCTTGAGACACTTGGATACTAAAAGAAAGTTCTAGGGAATTCTGATCATTTTCAGAGCTTCTGTTTCCTTCCCCAATTCTGTAAAAGCAAGGAGAGGGTGAGTGTCAAATAGTTTATATGATAGGGGGAGATTAACATGAGAGAGACAATATGTAGATGATAGAATAGTGGACAGATAGTAGCAGAATAAATATTCTAGCCACTATGTCAGGACTGGACAATAAAAGCAAGATGTGTGCACTTCAGACAGATCAGAAAAAAAACATAAGTGGATTCTAAGTCCCAAGTGACAGTCAAAAAACAACTGTCCTGTTCATATTCTGCTGGCTCTAAGTAAAATACTACATGTGTGTAATAATTTAGGGGCGAACATGTGAAAATTCAGGCTCCTGGCTCATTAGGGGCTGTGTTCACAAGCAAGATGAAGTCAAATAGAAGTAATAGTGATCTGAGCAGTAATGATGAAAGAAAACTGACACTAAGCTCAAAATAGTGTGCTACACACGTAACTGCCCCTCATTGGGATACCTGGACTGATAAATTGAATTGTGAGACATGATGGAGTCCATGAGAATAGTCAGGATGATGAAAGAAATATGACAGTAGCTAAAATGTCCATGGGAATAGAAATATAGATAGAAAAAATGTCTTTTGAGTCCTATTCCTACTCAGAATAACACTTTCATCCCATTGTCCTGCAACTTCAGGTGCATTCTTCAGATCCTTCCAAGTCAACCATTCATTGAATGGGGTTCCATAGCCAATGAATTTTGTCAGTAATTCTTTGGTGTGCCTTCCATTTCTCCCCGCTCTCCAGTGACATTTGATTATTTTTTCTACTTCATCCTCAGGAACCTCGGAAAAATATGCACTGTTGAGATTTGTTGAGATGCTTTTTGGGGCAATCTCCGAAATCTGCAATTCTGCAGGTGAGTGTTGTACCTTTCTATATGTGCAATATTCAGCACAGGATGTATACTGTATGACACAGGCATCCTTAACTGGTAAGTGATAGGGCTGATTTTCTCCAGAACTTTGAAAGGTCCATTGTAATGCATATGGAGTTTTCTGACAAGTCCACATTAAGCCTTCAACAATGGCAAGGTATGTGGATTTATTACAACTAGGTCCAAGCATGAGTAGTCTCAGACGTATTGCACATGCCACCCTAGTTACTCCCGATACTCCCTACGTCGCACCCCAAGTATATGTTCTTTGCATCACGTGGCATTGCGGGAGTGGCTTTGGCTTTGGTGCACTAGGCTTTGTCTTTGTAGCATGTGGTGAGCTAAGCATACCACTGGTTCCAGTCGGACTTGTTACTTGTTACTTTTCCTGAGTACAGACTGCACATATCCATATAGTTTAGATCGAGGTGAAGACACATTAGTGCACATTGAAGCACTTGACACCTCAAGCTACAGTGCATGAGTCACCTTACTACTCGACATGCTGCCACATTCGGATGTCACTCACAAACAGGTTATGCATGCCGCGTGCTCAATCATCATCATCGCCATCTTCCTAGTCGAAGTTCATGCTGAGTACTTATACGTAGTCTATAATACCTCTCCCAGTGTCATCTCAGTTCTGCATGCTCATTCAGGTACAAATATGAGATATCAGAATAACCAGGCTACACTATAACATACTGGGAGTGCCCAATGTCCACCTTAATATGGAGATCGAGGCCACAAGCTACTAATTGGAGATAGAGATCACTTCAGCTGCCTGGTGTGGGGGATGTGAGAGGCAAGGAGTATGATGTACAAGGGACATGGCCTGAGTTATCAGACTGGGCAGTGTGAGTCATCGCTGGTATCTTTATCCCCGAACCGAAATCACTCAAAAGCTGGACGAGGGAAGGCTTGTCAGCCCGAATAAAAGGAACTGAATGGGGACATTAGACACGAATCATCAGTAGAAGGCCGTACACTCTGGGAATTCCCGCACAAACTCCACATGTAGTAAAGGTTTACATTTTGGCATTGATGAGCTCTAGTGAGGTGACAATCAAAATGGCCACCTCACAATGACACCAAGCATGTGCATAATCATTTGCAACATTCACCGTGTGCCAGGATTCGTAAAACTGACAAAGCAAAAAAGAAGTTACAGTAACGCGACGAAACATGTGATCATATACATTATGCTTGATGGGTGTGCAGTATGAGGGGAGGGAGCGACCGTGTGAGCGCATACCGTAAGTGCATGAGAATGCTCATTGATTCTGCCCCACGTCGTGGAGATTGTGAGACCGGCATGGTCCTGAGGCATGAACACTCCATGGGTGTCCGGCCAACAATTGTCAACATGCCCAGCTAATACCAGCCGTCGGTGTGTTCTACGCAATGTTACAAAACTAGCTTATAACGCGGTGCCAGAGGTTGATGTGAAGATGAAGGTCAGAGGGTGTGTCAGGGTCAGTGACATGAGAGGGTGGGCATGCATAGGTACGTGGTAGTGGGTACGGCAGTGGGTGGACTGGGCTGACGCCACGATGCTGCGACAGTTCAGCAGTGTTTGGTGGCTAGTGTTCAAGTGTGACGTAGGCTTCAAGTGCGTTGCATGGTGGCGGGCAGCAGGCGTAGGTAGCATGTGGAACAGTATGGGGCACGTCGCACGTTGTGTGTTGGTCGTCGTCGGCAATTGCAGTGCTGCACATGGGCCCTAATCTCTGTCATTCTGACCTATGGTCTATCCAGCACCTGAAGTTCCTCCCCACTCCTCCATTCCTCCTCCATCATCCCTTTGATGAGTACTTGTAGTCATGCCTGTCATGACAACGATATGATTTCAACCACCTCATACACGTGTTCACATTCTCACTATAATCACAATTACCAGCTATACAACGAGTCGTCCGAGCCCACCAAGTTTATCACACATGTCTACAATTTCACCTAGTCACGCACACACCCGTCACACGAGGCGCAATGCATTGCGTACCGAGTCGAGCCCCGTATTCAGGGGAACACCAATCAATATCCAAGTCGAGCCCCGCACCAGGGGAACACGAGCCGTTATCCGAGGACCTCAGGCCAGGGGTCAGCGAGCAGTTTGAGGGGCGTGTGCATACAAGGAGATGCAACGCCGCGTTCTTTTCCTTTCTCCCTATCATCTCCTAACCACATGACACTAACCCCCCTTAATCCCCACATGTTGCATCCTAACATGTACGCACCATGCGCGTAGGTAATGGTCCGCGGATCTGCCAGACTTGTTAAGTATGATCGCGCGGTATGTACATGTCTCACATCAATCCCCGTAGCTACATCACCACTCCACCTCTCTCCTTATTGTTCTCCGATTCACCACAGCCTATCTCTAGCTTACGCTTGTATAAATACGTCGTCTGGTGTGAATTATATCACCATCACTTTTGCTGGTCATTGCTTGCGCTTGAGTCAACGCGCAAACAGTCCCCGAGTTCCATACTACGTATTCACCAACTACAGCTACTATATCTCTTATACCTCACGAGCCCTCTTCGCCACTATCACTCCTCACATACCTCACGCCACTCACCATCGCCGCGGCCACTTGGTCACTCAGCGACACATCGACACTTCTAGCTAGAGAGCCGATGGATGGTTGACTGTTATGCCACTAGCCAGGCATCGCATATACCTTTTTATAGATTCATAATCACAATGCCCAGATACAGAGCCCCCCACCCCTCATAGCTTCACTGCCATATGTAGTTAATATCCTACCACCTCATATCCGCCCAGGAAAGCAACTAGCTAGTTAAACAGCACAAAGAACGAAATAGACATTAAAAGAATGTAAGATTCTGGACAGTGCTACTGGCAGTGAAAGGAGTAGCATGGATTGCTAAAGGAATAGCGTGGATTGCTAAAGGAGTAGTGTGGATTGCTAAAGGAGTAGTGTGGATTGCTAAAGGGGACAGAGTGGAAGCAAAATGTATGTTGTTTGCTGGATAGCTCCAGAGAGCAGACTCGGACTTGTTGGTTTGCCAGCCTGATGTGGTGGTAGGCAACTGAGTAGCGTGGTGGAGAGGCTGTGATTGTGATGACCATGTGGCAGGGAATCAGCAATGGACTGACTCGAGTGTTGGCAATAGGCTGGGTGGTGCTCATAACTTATGGCAGGGACTTGCGCCATTGACACCACGACACACCCATGGTCCATAAGAACCAGGAACAGCGCCATCAAATTACATCATAATATCACCGTGACCAATGTGACACTCCACACAAACCTTCTGTTCACTATCTAAACCCACCAATCACATATCTTCTACGTTTAACTTGCCATCAGCTACCAGCTGCACTGGTCCCAGGGTGTAGTTCGCCCTTCTTCACTCAGCTCATTTTCGTATTGACAATGGCTCCTGTAATAGCCACCATGAAGCCCTGATCAAACCTCACCTCTCCACAAAACAGATTATCACTATAGCATGTCGAAGTGAATGACCACGCGGAAAGTTGTCTCATATGTGGATGGAAGGAGCTTGTCATGTTCGCCATGGGCACAGTGTGGTGAGCAACCCTGTGGATACGATTCCGGTGTTGAGATGGTAATAGCCCTATTCACTGGGGAGCTCATTGTGGCTTATGGCATCTGCATTGAGCTTCACTCTGAGCATCATCTCAAAAATCTCCTAGAGCCTGTCACACTCCATCCTGAAAATTTTTGTGTCTACAACCTGCTGACAAAGGAATTTGCCTCCTATTATATGCCTTCCCTTGACTCCATTGTGACCTCAGGTGCTTTCTCGGGTAGCTAGGGACACGTTTCATGGCAAACCCCTGGTGCCAATAGATGATATTATTATCCTACGTAGCTTGTGGACAGTATTCTGTCATCTTATGTCCGCATGCCCAGGATTCATCTTGGCTTCATCTTGCTCAGCTGTGCCGCCACATGTCCACCTGGGACCAGGACATCATACTAACCAATTTTCCCAAATCCCACACCATTCCTGGGATCAGTACGTTTAAATCAGCCTCTATTCCTTGTTGATAGTCCATTTCGCCAGAGGAGCCTGATCTGGTGAGTTCGCATGTGGGTGGTGCCTTGCCAGTGAAGATTGTCATCAATTGATGGTCCAATGCAATGAATGACCACAAGGACACATGTCATGGCTAGAGGTGATGATTGTCATATTTCTCATGTTCCATCTTTGGCAGGTGTCCGGATGAGGGTTCAATCTCCCTATCACATCTGAGTTCCCCTTCGAGAGCCTGTGTAAGGCTTGCCAAGACTATTTCAATCTAGAACTCGCTGACGTGAAACCCACTTGTTACTAGTCGGAATGCCCTTCTTGACCTTAAACTACATCAATTTTATGCAATAACATTTAGTTACTCAGGCCGTTAGCCATGGCTAATATTTGTGCAATTGCGCATAATACAATTCTGGCACATGGCTTAATGGCAGTTATTGATGGTGATTGATGATCTTGTGAACTCCCTGTAAACTGTTCCATATAAGTATAGCTTGCGCGATAAGCTACTCTTACCATAGCGCACTACACCTACCGAAAATCACTTGTTATTCTACATAGCATTTCCTCCATCATGTCATCTCCCCAGGATGCCACAGCCTTCATCCAAGCTCAGTCTGATACGTAAGTAGTAATCCTTAGTGCAACTAGGTGACTCTCACTGGTAATCTCAGTGTGGCATTTATCTATATCCTATTCCCTGCTACTGGTAGATATATACAACACTGTCCATGTAGTGCTAATAACATCCATGTCAATATATTAGCGCTGCTAGTGTTTGACATTCTCATCACTCTGCCCTCTGAAATCAGCCACGTTTGGTGCAAGAAACACAAACTAGGCTTCATACTCTACCTTCTGGCTCATTACCCAACACTGATGCATCTTCTCCTGAACATCTATGTTAATCTCTTTGTTGGGTCACTCCAGGTGAGTGAGTTCATGACTTGCTGATATTGTGTTTTGTGGTTTGTATATGATTTAGAGAATAGAATTCAAGCTCCAAGTGAAGCTGAATCAAACAGAGGTCTGTTGTGAGAGAGAGTTTCAAGTAAACTGCAATATATGCTAGTTATCTTGACTACTACTATAACTAAGAACTTCAGTCAACTTGTGTGGGGTGAGTATTATTACTGCTGAAAATATCATACATGTTTTGAGGTATTTAACTATTTCTGACTGGCATAGGGAATATTTCTTGGATCGCTTACATAATACCATGGCAGGGATGGAGGTACCGAAAGTAACGAACAAAAGCTTAACTATATAGGATAGGGGGTCGTGACACTAGGAGTAATGTATGTAAAGTATAAATTGATATTGACATATGAAGAAAACATGACCTGGTAATACTACATGCAGTGACGGTGATGTAGGGACAGCTCAAGACGAGACATATCTAATATTAGATACAAAGTGTCTATATGACATTTGTATATGCAGGGTAGATTGATTGGCATTGGACCTGATCTCTGATGTCATTGAAGGCACGTTTGGTGCATGATGGATATATGCGCTCGGATAGTGATGGATATGATATCATAGGTTCGGTCCTGCATATATGCGGCCTCAGTGTTAGGTGTTCAATGGGATAGGGATAGGAGATAATATAGATTATAGTGAAACCAGCTGTAGACAATACCCTGGTGATAGAACACCGGGATTCATTAGCATTTGTCGTTAATGAGTGATTTATTTATATCTTTTTATTTATATTCATAACAGCTGAGTCATGTACTCACACAGGCATATCTAGTATGGTGTTACATCTTATAGAAAAATATGAAGACTCACCTAGATTAAGGTTAAGGGCCTGTAATGCCCTATGTCACCTGCCAGATGCTGTGTTCATCTTCCCTCTCATAGGAGTACAAGGTGGGAATTTCATATATTCTCTAAGTAAATAGACCTAAACACAATGAGGTCATCCAGGACTTTTGAAGGCAAGAACATATGCTATCTCTAGGCATAGTAAACTGGTCTTTGCAGCACTTGGGGTCCTTCTTCTTGGTAGTGTTATCATTAATATAGTAGGTCTGTCTCAACCTTGTACAAGTGGAAGGTATTAACAATATCCCACAGATGGATACTATTGTTGACAATTGCAATCTTACAAGCTCCCAATCAAAGACATATTTTTTGTATGTGCTATCAGGGGCTGTCTCACAAACTATACTGACTTAGCCTTCCAGGTGTAAGACTCATTCTATCCTCCATCTTATGCTGTCTCTGAATCTCTCAATCAAGTTGGAACTGTTTCTGGTGCCATAACGATACTGTTTGACACTATAATTGTTGGAGTGACTCTTCAACACACAATTGAAATCCTTAGACTTTAAAAAGGACTTGAAGTTGGGAACAATTAGTCACTCACATATCTGCTAATTCAACAAGGTATGGAGTTGGTTTGGACTTCTAGGAAGTGTATAGCTGAAATGCATGATAGGTCTTATTAGATATGGGTAACAATCTCTTGGCTATTGCGCTCTATGAACCCCTTCTGATTACTTTTCAGATTTGTATTTACAATTACTCTTGATCAAGTCATCACAGACCAGGTATTGATACCTAGAAAATATCTTGAATTACATGACTAAATATTTATTCTTATGTCATAGGTATTAAGAGTAAGTAAAATGCTCAAAGCTATTCCACATTTAATTTCATATTCTTGTGTTATCTAGGCAACCCTTCAAGGAATATTGGGCCCTATTCAGAACAGGTTAATATTTCTCTCAAAATACTAACATATACATAAGTCAGCTAATATCTAACCCACAGTTTACCTGTAATCATTATCTGCCACTTTCAGTTGACTCTTCAAGAGAGGAACCAGCACCCAAATGGCAGCTCCACAGTTCCTTCTGTCCTCCCACAAGCTTCCATGCTACAGCACACAGGGTCCACAATGCAGTTATAGATGAATTTGGAGACTCACAGTTAATAGAGTCACTTCAGACTGGGACATCCAATCATGAGGAGGTGGCAGATCAGGAAGTTCCTCAAACAGTTGATGGAGATGGTATTGAACTGCAGGAGTTCCCATGGGATACTGGAGACATTGGTGATACAGAATCTGGTCCTGTTGCCTCAGGTGAGCAGAAATGCTACTTTTTGACTGTGACTAATACACTCTTCCAAGGATCTGGGACTCAATGTGTATGATGGCAACTTCTGAGTTTTGACACAGTATTTGTTGCTATTTTACCTGAAAAGCAAAGTGAGGTCAAAGTGTCAGGTACATTGTAGTGATAGGGAAAGGGGCTGAAAGGTAATAAAACTCGATAAAATAACCCTAGCTTTTGACTCAAAGCAGGGAACTTGCGGTAAGATAGACTAGAAGATTCAGTTAAACTCGAAAGGTAAAGTGGGCGTAAGAAGTTAAAAGATTTTTTCATATTGCTGAAGCATATGCTTCATACTTATATACTAAGGAGTAGAATAGGAGTTTCAGGAGAAAAAGAATAAAACATGTGATAGTTGAGCTCCTGGCTCTCTAAGGTAAAGGAATGGTCCAAGTCTGCTGTGCACACGGACTTAGAGGTAGAATAAAGGACTGATCAGCATAAATGATAAGAAATGAAATGCTACACTCAAAGAATGCCTTGACTTGGTTTACTATGCATATATGCGCCTCGAATGGAAACTACGTGCCATCGCATGCCTCAACTCGTGTCTGGCGTTGTCTTCATCAGCTCATTCCTACGCATGAAAGCACCTTGGATGGATAGATAAAGAAAATAAAATGGATAGGATGGTCAAGATAAAAGAAGTGATGTCCATAATAGAAGTCCGAATGAGGAGTAGTGAATAAAACAAACAAATGAATAAAAGAAGAAGAGATTGTAACTAAATAGTCCATGGAGATAAAAGAAGAGAAAATCGAAAATGGTCCTTGAAATTACAGTTTATAACAGTATTGGGCCAACACAAAACACCAACTTAACCATTCATTAGATCCTATTATTTCCTCTTCTATTATATTCCAATGCTTGGTCACTGCAGCTCTCAGCTATCTATGTTCCCAGACCCAATATGACCATAAACCACCTTTCCCATTGGCTTTGGTACTGAGTACAGTCTGTACAGATGTGTAATCTATTGTATCTTCCTGTGGCATCTGCTTGGTCCTAAATGCTTGTTCCATTTACAGATATGAGATATATCTGTATAACTAGGCTACACGATAATATACTGCAAACAAGCCTGAGTGTGCAGTGTCCACCTTAATGTGGTGATCAAGGCTGCAAGCTACTGATTGGAGATGGATATCACTTCAACTGCCTGGTGCAGGGGATGTGAGGGACTAGGAGTATGAGATGCAAGAGGCATTGACTAAGTCCCCCCACTGTGGACAGTTTGAGCTATTGCTGCTACCTTTTCCCCCAGCCCATTCTTCATGAAATTAGTTAGCTGTGGGACAATAAAAGGCATCTCAGGCTGAATTAAGGCAACTGATTGAAGATATTTGACATGGATGATCACTGGAAGACCATGCACACTGTGACTTCCCACACAAGCTCCCCACTTAGCAAGGCTTTGCATTTTGGCATTGATGAGCTATAGCTAGGTTCTACTGTTAGAATAAGCAAGCTGACTCCACCCTAAATCAACCCTGAGATGACTGTGCCATCCTTGAGTGTCTCACCGTTTGTTCTTTCCATTACTCTATGATTTAGTATAAGAGTGAAATTCCTTTTTATTCATACTCTAATGAATCTATCTATTGTGTTGCATACTATAAATTTAGCATCAAGTCTCGCATCTCCTCAGTTGTTTGCCTACAAACGCTGAGTCTGTATCATTAGTTATATCATCATTTCATCTACAATCAAACTGGTCACATCAGTCACATGCACAATAACTTGCAATCACTCACTGCATTCCAGAAAATTGAGAAGCTAAGAAATCAAAAACAATGTTACTGTAACACAACAAAAAATGCACATGCATATATGGAACCTCCCAGTCAATGTAGGGACATAAGACAGGTACATTATGCTTGACAGCTGTGCAGTGTGGCAAGTGGGTGAGCTTGTGAGTGCATACTGAAGTTTGTAGTGCCAAGTGCAATAAATGTGATAAATGAATTGATTGCTCAATGAATATCACTGTAATAGGCATGGGAATTTGATGTGATTGATGACTAATCCAATGTTCCTAATGAAGTGATTAAAGACCTGAAGGTGAGCCTGTGAATGGCAATGGCAATTGAACAATTAGGATATCTGTGAAACCCTGCAAAGGTCGTCAATTGCCCATGCTGATGGTTGCAAAGCACCTGATGATGTAATTTAAGGTACCTGATACAGGTGATGGTGACCAGAAACTCAGCTCTCAGATGTTGATGGATAGTTAAGTGAGGGAAACACTGGCAAAAAATCAGAGACATTTATCTCTGAGTATGGAAATAAGTTACAATAGTAGTACTACTAATGCAAGCTTTAAAACTGTGTGAAACAGTGAGTACAGGTCTAGAGTGATGTTTTAAGTTGCTATAGGCTGTGTGCAATTTGAGTGCAGACTAGATTCTGACTCTGAGTGAGTGTAGACTAAATTCTAACTGCTGTAATGTACAGATGATACTATGTTATTTAGACAGAATTTTCGCAGATAATCAGGAAAAGAAGATCTTGAGTCAATGGGGAAATTGATCCATGCATACAAAGGGGCAACAACATGCAGACAACAGGTAGTGATCATGATGAGGATAGTGGTCAGATGCATGAAATGTCAGGAAACTTTGGTCAGGAGATACAAAGGCCTTTACTGTTGTAAATACAATATATTCTCTTGTTTCTTCCCATTCATTGCCTTATTTAACCCTGAATCCACTTTTCCATATTATACTCTATTATACTCTATATACTCACCACTCCCTTACTTATGCACGTGGACATGTAGCTTCATAAAATGGACTGCTATCATCATTACTATTCCAGCCCATTTACTATCATCCCCTTCCCACACCTTTTGCAATCACAATAGGTTCCCCCTTCTTTGCCTGATACATACACCAAGTTCCCCTCTAACCATGCCAGACCTCCCAGAGTTGATCTGTGAGCTAATCAGTGAGCATCACATGTGAGGCGAGAAATAGTCACAAGTCATGGCCTCTGATCATGTTGAGCCAACAACAACAAGGATATGCAGTCACATGTCATCCCTTCTCACCTCCTATCTGTTATAAACAGTAATGTTAAGGACAATCTTTCGATTTTACTTTCTTTCATCTCCATGGACTCTTTATTTACATCATTATCTTCATCACATTCATATTCCTCCAATTTATTCATTACTCCTCATTAGGACACCTTTGATGGACATCACCACTTTCTTCTTGAACTTCTCATTTATCTTTCTCATCATATCCATCATTTCGAGGCACTCTTACATGTGTAACATGGAGCCAATGATATCAACACCGGACACGAGTCGAGGTGTGCAACGGCATGTATATTTCATTCGAGGCGTGTATATGCATACTAAACCGAGTTGAGGCACTTATCAAGTGTAGCATTTTATTTTCTTATTTTTCCGCTGATCAGACCTTCATTCTAACTAAGTCCATGTTGTGATAAAGAAAATATGAAAACAAATCATAAATGTATTCCAATCAAATTCCTCTTAGTCCTAGAAGACTAATGCAGAGCCTGGACGAGTTATTTGAATTTTATCTACTGGATAAAAATCTATAGCATTTTAGACACTGTTGGACCATTCACCGGCCCTTTAACGCCCACTACATCACTGGATCGAAACCCAGATCGTGGATCAGATCACTATATCATTACCCTGCATGACCACTAGATCGGCTCACTTACATAAGCACCAAACCTTCGGTGGAACTGGTAGAACAAAATATATTGTTACAGCATGGAGATTTCTGCATGGGGTCTTCGGAACCCTGACTCCGACGAAGGAGGGTTTCTGGCAACTTGGCATGTAAGAAGAGCGGTAGGAAAATTATTGCAAGGAAGCGAGAAAGAGTAGGAAATGGAAATGTGTCTCAGGAAACAGCAAAGGTACATTTGAGGAGACAGTAGCTGTGCACACACACACAAAAACAGACAGAGATGAGATGCAGGGCAGGGGCAAAACATAATTTGAGGTGACAGTAGTTGTGTATAGCCAAAAACAAAGGGAGATCTCAGGCATTGGATGTGGGATTGGACATATGCAGTTGCTTTGTGGTGGATGATGTTGATGTGTGGTGCTTTCATAAAGGGACTATTATGCAAATTATGCCCATGGTATGCAGGTTTGATGCTGGCAGGCCCAGGGTTATGAACAATGATTTGTCTGACAAGGCTGTTGAAATTTTCAGTAGCTGGGTAGGTGTAAATCTTGTGAAAATGGATGGTGAAGTGTACCTCTAGTAGGGAGCTTTCATGAGAGAGGATACATGGGAAGGGTTGACAAAGTTGTTGTTGATGTAAACCAGCAGCTTGGACACACAGTTGTTGATCATTGTGGAGTTGTACACTTCACACTCACTGGCTGGAACCAGGTAAGCAAATGAATCCTTGTCAATGTTGGAATTGTGGAAGCATGGGATAGTGGAAGTGCACACAGATGGGTTGTCAGGGGGACAACAGCAGTCAATGAGAAAGGGAGTGTTCTAGAAAGAAGTTGGAGTGATGATATTAGATTCAGAGCCAGAAGTGCACAGTCTTTTTAGCCTTTTTGAAAACACAGGCAAGTTGAAATTGATAAAAGTAGAATTATTTGTGACACATAGCAAATTTATGGCCAGATTCCCTCATTCAATTGACAATTTCAAAGCTTGTATGAGGTCATGGACTTCTCATAAGTGGAATGTAAGATGGCATCATAAGGCAGATCCAAGGTGAGTTTGTACTTTGCATCTGTAATGGAAGACACATTGCTAGAGTACAGAGCATGTGTTATGGACATGTAAACTGGAAGGTGGAAGTTGGATCAGAAGGGGCTTCAGCTTCAGCTTATATGCTGCACCTCTCAAACAATCACTGGGTCTCAAGACTTCAGAATGGAGTGAAAAGGTAATATAGCACAGTTCCATGGTACATACAGAAGTGTGGAAGTAGTAACAGAAGTGTACTGAGAATACAACAGACAAGGTTAATATGAAATGTAGTCAATATTTTTAATATTTCTATATTTTTGATAAAGAAAAAAAAGATCTCAAAGTGTTTTTTTTTTTTTTTTCTTTGTGAGTGCAGCGCCGGATGTGGTGCACACGTCGATTGATCAGTAATGACATAATGTGGGATTTTTGTTGATATTGTGATGATGTTCCAGACACTTGGCTCAGGGGTCCTTCGGCGTCAAGATGGGCTGTTGGTGGAGCAAAAGAAAAAAAATTCGGGATGTGGTGATGAATGGAGGGGATAAACAAGTAATCTGGTGTAGCTAGTTTATAGATCGTAACAGTTGTCAGAAAAAATGATAGAGAGCTTCGAAAGGCAAGTCTGAATGCCCTAAGTTTTTTTTGTGTATCAAGAAGGATATAATTCTGGGTGAAGAATAACATACAAGAGTATCATGTTATTTATACGAAAGAAAATATGGGTGATTATTGGAATGCTAACAATATAGACGGGGGTTTGGAACATTAGTAACTAAGGGGATAAAAGAATGGTACTATCTGTGGAGCAAATAGTGTTGGATTTTTGTTTTGGATGATAAAGAAAATCTGGAAAATAATCAATGGTCAGGGGGATGAAAATAGTGAATGGGGGGATTGTGAAAATAATGTTCTATGACAAGAAAGAAAAGATAACCGAGAAAATATTTTGTTCTTTACAAATAACAAATAAAAGCTGCCTCTTCCAATACCTATTCCATACGTGATCCGATTCATTGGAGGATGTTCTATATATTTCTTGATTCAATTTAGTGTCTCTATTACCTCTGTACGACTCTCTATAGTCGTAATATTGGTCTCTGTTCTATTTTTATTGTCCCGAAGGTTCAGGCGCTTGTTTGCCATGTAACCGGACCAATCAATCATCAGTGACGCGTGTGTGGGGTAATCACATGCGTTACCCATCTATCTGTATTCGTGATGTCATAGCGCGTCTATGGCTCACGCAAGTGGCCCGAGACAACAGAGGATCTTGTCTCATATTTTTCTAGTTTTATATAATATTTTTATCACAACATTTACACCAAGAATTGCCCAAGGGACACATATTTTTGTCACTTGCACCACTTAGCCGAATTCCCGGTTTGTCCCCGAGGCCGAGTGCTGATACCCCGCAGCACGTGACCCCTGCGTCATCGACACGCATGCCCCATCTGGTGCCGTATCGAGGCATACACAAATCTTGCTCTCATTATAATATTATATTATATTAATTTTATCTTAAAATCCTTGTACCATGCCCTGGGATGTAGTGGATGTGCATGGGTCATGGGATGCTGGATAGGGGGATGTAAGGGGAGAGCCACTTCCATGTTTTGATAAATAATATATTTATATGTTCCCCAAGTCAAACCATTAACACCTGACTATTATGCAATCACTAATCCCATGCTCCACTGAGGTAACACACCACTATCATCAGTGTGATTCACTGATCATAACATTTAATGCATATGCAATCATATGACATCACATTGGAGACAAGGTGTCTAAAGGATGAATTCATTGTGATTAAACATTACATAATCGCCAGGCCAATAGAACATGCTACACCATTTGGAGGTGGTGTACAGGGCCATTGGACCTTCCTGAATCTGTGTAGAACAGGATAAGAGGAGTATTCATTGAATAGCTATCCAAGTAATAGGTCACAGAGGGCATGAGTCCTATAAAAACACATCCAGCCCAGTTCAAAGATATGATTTTCCTATTGTTTCAAATGATGAGATTCACTGATTATGATTACCAGTCTATGTTGCAAAGGGTGTTGTATCTCCTGACTGAATTTTCCAGACATTTTATCCATCAGACCACTACCCTCATAATGATCACTGTGTACCAACTGCAAGTTGTTGCCACTTTACCTCCATGCATTGATCAACATATTGACTATATATAGTTTATATCTGGGACAATTTAGCATACACCACCTCTATGTTACACCTGTGAGAATGTAGTCTACACTCGCTTGGAGTCAGAATCTAGTCTATGTTCAATTTTCTCAGTCATTGGTGCCATTTGCAGGCCTATCCTGCCAGTCATCATAGGAACATTTGATTATTTATCAATCACATCCAGTTACCACAGCTGTTACAACCATGTATATTGACTGATAATTCTATTGTTCACATACCCAACAATCACACATTAAAAATCTCTATGAACAACATGGACTTGTGCCTTTTAAGTTGGATCTAGTGTCTCACTGATGTGGGTAAAGCTATGTATCTTCACAAAGGCATCCACAAGCACATGGTGTGGTAATTCAACCCAATTGCAAGTGTGGCTCACCCATATGTCTGTTGGTATTGGTATTCTACAGTCATGTATGGCAATTACTCAACAGATGTAACCTTTGCACAAGGTTTTCTCATACTCTGGTGTCACCCTATGTACAATTCCAGAAAGAAGCAAGCTCTCATGCCTGTGGGAACCTGTACATTGGCAGCCAGCTTGTCCATGGTTGGATTCCATCATTGTCATCATCGCTCTCATCAATGGACTGATATCCAACCTCAAATAGGAGGTTCCAGCCCTTGGCTCCTTCAACTCCATCTCAAATGTCCAAGCAGTCATCCCTCTTCTGTCTGATTCTACTGAGTGAGTTGCCCATTAAGGATTGGAGAACAGCTATCTCACCATGCATGCCCTTATAAGCCTTCTGTGTGCTCTTTTCTCCACTGCCACCTCCTTCTCCACCTGCTCCTTCTCCACACCCTCTTGCTTTATGGCT
>QFFB01008990.1:0-10134 GCA_003316465.1 Ramaria cf. rubripermanens
TGGAGTGCAACTGGAAAGACTATCAATTGTCAGACTCACTCTATAGAATTTCACCCAGAGGATTAGTCCAAGTGGCTAAGCAGTAAAGCAACTACTTAACTGAGAATTAATACACTAAGTAAGTGTAAGAACCCTAGCTGGGATGAGTGGCTTGGTAAGATGTGCAAGTCACACAAATAGTGTAAGATAAAAGATGGATGAATTGATTGTTCTTAAGGTGGGCAGTATGGCCTCCTTTTATATCATAAAGTACAGGGCTTCTATCTATAAATAGCTGAAGAGTGTGTCACAATGGGAGTGAGACATGGAAATGAGGGAGGTGAGTCAGGAAAGAGTTCAGGACCAATTACACTGCAGGAGAATCATGTGAGTCAGGGCCACAAGTCAGACCAATGAGTCACTGCAGGCACCACTCTACTGAATGACTCACACAATTAAATTACTTAACCCAATTTAGATGAAATGAGTCAAGGGTGTGAGTCATGATCCTGAATCACTTCTGAGATTGGTGCCCTTCTGAGTGGAGTTATGACTTGTATGTAATTATTTGAGTCATAATATGGGGTTGCCTAATGCCCTCTGCACTGCCAGGAGGGTCAGATTGTAAAAGCACAGTGATGTTGAGTTTTGGATTTTTTTTTTATAATAGGGGAAATTGGAATTGATAGAAGCAGGGTCTCTGCAACAAATAGCAAGTAGATAATATAAAAGTATAGATCCTAACCTCTAAGCTAAGGCCAGAAAACAGAATCAAAATGTGATAACTTCAGGTAGATAGATTGGAGCATTTTCCCAAGGCTGAGATGAAAGTAGGGGTGAAAAGAGCAAGCACTATATTCATGTTTTGCCAGCATTAAGTAAAGTACTACAGGTCTGTAATGGTTTAGGAGTAAATGTGTGAAAGCTTGAGTCCCTGGCTTGTTAGGGGTCGACTTCACTAGCTAGACAAAGTTGAGTATAAATAAGATAATCTGATCAGTAGTGATAAAAGGAAAGCTAGCACTAAGCTTGATATACTGTAGTGTGCTACATATGTAAATGCACCTTGTCTGTAACTATACATAAATGTGTACCTCAAAGGTTACTATGCATATAAATGCATCTTGCCTGGATATCTGGGTCAATAGAGTGAGTTAGGCATAAGCTGTGGATTTACCACTTTGAGTCTTTGTGTCCAGACCAAGTGCCTGGCCCAAGTTGTGGGCATGGGAAAGTCCACAACTCGAAGATGTGAGTTTGAGGATGGAGTTTGAAATTGGATGGGTGACATAGTTGTGGGTGTTCATGGGTGACAAGTTTAGATTCAACAAAGTACAAGTGTTTTAAGTCTCCTAGGCTTCATAAAAATAAGGAAATATTCCTTGATAGTCAGAGGAATAGTTTGATAACATTGAGATATTTCAATAGGGATTTTGTGACCATGGGGAAGGTAATTCCCTAAGAAATAGGATTTTTTAAGTAAACTTAAACAGAATAGGGGCTGGTTGATCAACCCTCAGGCTTCAAATCTACAGATTCTGGACCATTTGAGCAGTTGTTCCCATAAAGGTACCATACAATATAGCCATCTATGGCTGTATTATGGGTTCAAAAATAGTTGATAATTATGCAGCAGCTCAGGCTTGTGTGTGTTCAGTTAGCACAATGGTCCATGTATGGTGAAAGCTATTTATAAATTGCATGTACTTTGTGTTGTGATTTGGGGTTTGTTTTTATATGATAGGAGAATATAATTCAGGCTTCAAGTGAAGCTGAATCGAGCAGAGGTTTGATATGAGAGAGAACTTCAAGTAAACTGCAATATATGCTAGTTTTATCTTGACTACTACTTTAACTAAGAACTTTGAACTTGTTATGAGGTGAGTATTGTTACTACTAGAATAATTGTACATGATTCAAACTATTTAACTACTTCTGACTGGCGTAACAAACATTTCTCGGGTTGCTTATGTAATACGATGGCAGGGATGGAAACGCAGTAAGTAACGAACAAAAGACTAATTATATGGGCTGGGGGGGGGCGTGACATAGGGGGTAGTGAATGTAAAGTATAAACTGAGACTGACATAGAAGAAACACATTTGTTACTCGTCCCACATGCAGCGACGGCGATGTAGAAACGTCTCAAGATGACATACATCTATAATTGGATGCAAGGCGTCTACGTGAAGTATGTGTGTGTGGGGTAGATTGATTGGCATTGGACCTGATCTCTGATGTCATCGCAGGTACATTTGGCACGTGATGGTCCCACGTGTCGGGATAGAGGCGCCACTGCAATGTATATGTACGTTGACATTGACAATTACATTGATGTTTTTGTGATGGATATGGTGTCACGGGCTAGGTCCTGCATACATTTGGTTTCGGTGACGGGTAAGGGATAGGGGCTGATATAGAATATAATGAGAACATCTGTAGATAATATCCCGGTGTTAGAACACTGGGAATCATCAGCGGCATCATTAATAGGTGATTTATTTATATCTTTTATTTTCATTCATAACACTTTGACCCTGTTTCACTGATGCCTGTCCCTTGGAAAGGCCCCACACCCATTCTGTATAATATTACCCATGGGTGTAGGTCCTTTACAAAGGGTGGAAGAGGGTAATGCTTTAGTAGAATTATTAAGTGTCTTTGTATAGTAGTAGTAGTATTCATGGATAACATGATCTAGCAGGCATCTGTGTCCAAATGATTGCAACCAGTGATCTGTGTTGCATTTATATAGCTTGTGCATGCATGAATAACTGGTAAGAAAATTGCTATGTATGGTACTGGTGTTCTTGCATGACAAAAATCAACCCTCAGCTAGCAGCCTCTGCAGGTCCACCTACAGGTGCAACCATTCACACCACATCCTGTGAACATAAAATTTCATCCTAACTTCATGACCCTACAAACAGTACTGTTCCAGAGATTTCTTCTCACAAAGTCAAGTTAAGGCCAGATGGACTTCAGAACCAGGCCAGAATCCCTCCTGACTTGACTTCCAAATCCTCAGCTCCCCAATACACTGGCACTTTGACTTCTATCCTGCATGCAGCACCAAATGAAGTCAAAGTTACTGTGATTTCTGACGGATCAGGCTTAGAGAGCAAGTTTGCACAAAGCTCCAATAGCAACAGTATATAAGGGATGGGTGACAGTGACATAGAAATGGAAGAATCATTGAATGTGGATGTAAGTGTAATTTTAGTACTGATGCAGACTGCTGATAGTATATATATGCAGATTGTGGGCATATTATCATGCCAGACTCATAAGATGGTTTGGAAAATATCCAAGAATTCTAAAGGTAAAAAGCAGACAGGTAAATCAGTATAGAAGTGAAAAAAAAATGGCCCTGGAAGAACCTCAGCTATCCAAAAAGGTGAAATATCCCAGAGATGATAATGTTCCTCTGGATGAACATACAGTGTCCAAACCTGTGAAAAGCAAGAAGAAGGTATGTAGTTTGTACTATAATGATGTGTGGCTACATGTGTGAGATTCAGGATCAGTTGCACAAGAATCCTATCTATGCTTTCTATGCCAAACATGTTGACAAGAACCTAGCAGGAAAGACTTTGGGGGATTGCATCTATTCCTGTCATCACTGTTCATATACAACAAAGGTAATGAAAGCTATGAAGTATAGCCTGAATTGTGAGTGAACTATCTGTATCATTGACTATCTCACCCACATTTCAAAACAGTGCTGATGACCTTGTGGATCTCTTTGATAAACATGAAGACATTGGTGTATCCTCAGGGCCAGTTGAGATGACTAGTGTTCTTTATGCTGTCAGGCAGGTGCATTTGGTTCATATATATCTTCATGGCTTCCAAACCTACAATGCCTACAAATCCTGTTCAGCTTTGCCAGACTGTTAAGGCCATGCATAGCAGCCCCCAATGACACCAAGCTTGGTTTGCAGATGTCAACCTTTCGGACACACAGTGAGATCTCAAAGAAATCAAGAAAATGCTGATCCTTGATGTTGCCACTTGCTGGTGCTTTACCCACCAGATGCTCCATCTGTATTTACCAAAACACATAGTTTAGCCATTTCATGTGATTTTGGGATCAAACAGGTTTTGCACTTCAATACAAGGATGTCATCAATAACTATATGGCCAAGCTCAAAGATCTTTGTAATCTGGAGCTCTCAGATGATGATTGGGAGCCATCAACCTTGTCTGTGGTTGGTTTCACAGATTTTAGCATGCAACTGTTCAAATGTCAACTACACACCAGCCTATGCTCTCCCAGGTATATGCTACTTTCACTGGCCTCCAGAATGACCTTTGTGATTCATTGCAGGCACTTCCTGACAACACCCTACATCAACTCTGTATTGGTTTACTCAATGCACACCATAAACTTAGTGCTTACTTTTCAAAAGCAATGACTCACCATATTATGTATGGGCAGCTTGTATGTCTGAATATTTTTTTTCACCACTCCTTCACCATTCTTTACTGACAACATGCATATTGCAGTCTTGGACCCTCACCTCAAATATGAGGTTTTGACAAGTGATTTCATGGACAAATCAGATATCCTCTCGCACATTGATCAATGTTGTGATAACTTGTAGGCACACTACATCAAACACTATACACCTGCCCCAGGATTGACCTCCGGCAAGGCTCCAGCTGTCACAGGGCCCTGTGTAAATCAACAAGTCAATGGATCACCCATCAAGAGCATTACAGCTTGCTTCAAGTGAGCAGTAGTATTTGCTCCAGCATCAGAAGTCAATGAGTTTTTCAAATTACCAGTTGAGGCATTTGAGGTTTGTGATCTGCTGCAGTAGTGGGGTGCATGATGTACACAGTTTCCTTATCTTGCACTATTTGCATGAGATATATTTTCTATTCCAGGATCAGCAGTGGCTGTTGAACAGGTTTTTTCTAGTGGATGGGATACTATTGCACTTAGATGCTCTTGGCTTGCACCAAAGACAATATGCATGCTCATGGTGCTCAAAAACAAGCTGTGTGTCACTCCAGATGCCAACAACACAGTTGTTTGAATGGTAGAATAGTATAAAATATTATACATGTTCTTTGTTACCATTTTGAAGATACCGTATATACCGTATACGGCCGTTTTTTGCCCGTACCGTAACCGTAAGCGCCTCAAAATCATATCGTGACGGGTGGCCGACGGCGACGGGACGCAACCGCCAGCGGACCATCACGGTACAGGTCATGGTACGGTACTGTACGGTACCCATCCCTACAAGCTGATTCGTGGCGCATTTCTGAAATACAAGCTAGTCTCGAGATATGACGACACGTATTATCAATATTTACATTTGTGCAGTTGCCAAGCTCACATAGGTGCTATGGATGGTGTATTTGTCGCATTTCATAATACCGCCAGGATGTTTGGTTTCCAGTATATCCCGGTTGCCGAAATGGAAGGACAAGACTCTTACCTTCTGTCCACTTCTGTTATAATTGTAGCTACTTCCTGACCTCAGGAACAGTGTTTTCAATGTTGGTACAAAGTAGCTAAACAACCTGTGGTGAACTGAGCTCTTCATGACTGTTGAACAGATGTTCTTCCATTTAGCGGCCAAAAATACGAAAACTGAATAGCTTGCGTTATTGTAATTTTATATTCATATGCCCTAGCTATGATCTAAGTAAGTTCAGGTACAAAATTTCGAGGCAATCCGAGCAGTACAGTATGTAGCAAGATTATTATTCAACCCTTGCGCGCTAAAACGGAAGCAAATTCAACGCGCGCCTTAGGTACTGCAAACTGGGTGCCACGTAGACTATGCAGAAATTTAGGTTCGTTTGAAACGCGCAATATGACGATATTACTCCACGGCCCCTTACGAACGAGCCACGCCCGGAAAAACTCACGGGTTAGCACAGAGCGGTGTGTACAACGTGCCGTGTCCCGCAAACGGGACTCGGGAACCCTGGATCGGCGGCATAGGAAAATTTCTTGCAAAATGTCTATATAGCACCAGTTTGACCAGTCGTGTAAAAGTATTTCTCCACCTACACGCCCATTTAATACTGCCATCCGAGTCGTGGCACGAGCTTCTAGAACCTGTCAAGTATGTCTCTTACCGCCCCCTTCAAGGCCGAGAACGACAGCATCTTGGGCTGTCTCATTGATGCCCAGCATGTTCAATTTCCATGGTATTACATCCACCGCGAGTCATTGATTCCAGGCGTTTCCGACCAGCTCGTTTCTCTCCTCGGAATGGTACTCGTGTACTGGGTGGTTTCCTTAATTTATCACTGTCTCGATATTTCAGGCTGGCAATGGCTCAAGAAGTACCGTCTCCAAGCTTCAGAACCACCCAAGAACAAAAATCTGGTGACGAGAGGCCAAGTCATACGAACGGTCGCCTTTCAGCAGATTGTACAAACGGCCTTTGCGATCATTTGTCTGAGAACGTTACCTGTTCCAGAATCATTCATAAATCATGCACAGGCGCTGAACGCATTATCGCAGAGGATTGAGAGAAATGCGTTATTGGTCATGGGGGATAAGGGTGGACGAGCGTTTGCGAACACATACTGTTCAAGCCTCGCGTACACTGTGTACTGGTGGCTCATACCTATCGCGCAATCCACCATTTCCTTGTCAGTCGCGCTATTTGAGCTCCGGTGTCGTCTCCTCTGACCGTCACTCACAGGTTTATCCTCGACACATGCCAGTACTTCCTCCACCGCACGTTCCACGAAGTGCCATTTTTCTATAAGCACTTCCACTCCATGCACCATCGTATCTACGTTCCCTACGCATTCGGGTCCCTTTATGGGCACCCATTCGAAGGCGCCATTCTTGACGGACTCACTGGGATAATTTCGTTCTCTCTTACTGGAATGACTGTTCGACAAGGCATCCCTCTATTTACCTTTGCCACCTATAAGACTGTCGATGATCACTGTGGATACTGCTTCCCATGGCACCCTATCCACTTGCTGTTCGGGAACAACTCGGAGTATCACGATGTTCACCACCAGGTGCGCAGCATCCTGCTGGCGTATGCGGTTACGCCTCTAACGTGTGAATGTGTGTATAGCAAGCCGGCATGAAATACAACTACTCACAGCCCCTATTTATCCACTGGGATGTCGTTCTGGGCACCCGCATGACTATGGAAGAGCTGCACGCGAAGCAGGGGACGCCAAAGCAGAAACAGACCAAATCTCAGTGAAGCCTCAAACACCACACCATATAACATACTGGGCGCCGTAGCTGGCCGCGAAGTACTTTTATTGTAACATTGGTATTTTTTTGGCATACCGCATACAAGGGCGACATGTTACCGTCGCAGGCTGTGTATTGATCTCCATAAGTGATGAAGACAGGATGATGACGAACAAAGCCTTAATTGCGTAGGGAGCGGATATTGAGCACTGGGCAGTTGTTGTGAGCCGTCATCACAAATATTGTGAGCCTCGGCTTTGGCTCCGCGCCGAGCCAAACTACCGTTAGCTCAATTTGTGATAGCTTCAAGCTGAGCCGTTGAAATATCCTGGGGAGCTGGGACTTCCATATGATTCTCAGAACATAATCTAGTGTAGAAAAGTGTTTTTGCCATCCCAAACTCACTTAGATGATTGCAAGCCAGCCTAGAGTTCAAGCAGTTTACTATCTGTAGCCAGCTCTGAAAACAAAGCTTGGCTTGGCTAATTTGCAGCTTGGCTTGTGGGTTAGCCAGGACTGCACCAAGCTGGTGGCAACACTAGATGTGACCATGATAGTGATAGTGGCAGTCACTGTGTTTGAAGCCCAGTGAAGTCAACACAGCACCTATTGGCTGGATTCAGCATGTGGCAGTAGAGAGCCACAGAACTGGCTGGGATGTATCTCTTCTATAGATTTGAACTAACTTTATTTGAAACTTTCTAATTTGTCATTTCAAGTCTTTTTCAGTCTCACACATCAGGAATTGTTAAAGGTGTATATACTCACTAGGTCATTATATACTGCCTATATCAGAGTAGATGTGTATATACACTATATACCAGCTCAGACCAGTATATATACTATACAACTGAGCCAGGCTACTTAAATGCAGCACTGCACCATTGAAGCTTGCTAACTGGCCTGTACTTTGCAGACAAAAGATCCTAGCTATTCGAATAGTTTTCATGTATATAAAGGCAGTGACTGATGGCCACTGCCACTATAGGAATCACCCACTACTATGTTTTTTACTACTTTGACTAATTACTTCCACATTGTATATAGGTGGGGATGAGTGTGATTTCTTTTTCAGTTCAGTCATAGTAATATGTCTACTGGTAGTTAGTATGATAGGATAATAATATCTGTTTGATACTACTATTTAAACAGACCACAACCTGAGTGTACTGCAATATAGATGGTAAATACTATTACTATATCTTGACTTTGATTATTCTTTTAAGTTTCATGTATTTCTAATTTTTGATAAAAAGAAAAGAAAGGCTCAAGGGTTTTTATTCCATTTGTTGTGGGCACAGCACCAGGTATGATATGTGTGCTGATCAATCAGAGGTTATGTAATGCAGTGATTGGTGTCAATATTGATGATATACTGACAGCTTGGCTCAGGGGTTTCAGTGTCAGGGTAGAACATTGGCTGAGTAAGAAACTGTCAAGATCGGATTTCAGAGTAAAGATATAATGCCAGTGTAATCCTAACATGGGCCTACAGTTGTAGCAAATAACCCATGAGTAGTATGCAATGAATTGTGCATGTCCTCAAGGAAAGGTCACCCCAGTTCAGGTGTTCCTTTCGCTGATCTGAACACTCCTGTGAAGTGCTGCAAATAGCAGTCTCGGTGACACCCCTAAAGGGGCATAGCAAATAAGATCAAAGGTTTGAGCTCACCAATAGACACAATGACCGATGAGGCAGTGGAATGTTGTACTAAGGTTTTTTCTACTAGTGAGGAGTCAAATAATGAGGTAAATGTATAATAATTGAACTAGGGAATTGTATGGATGGAATCAAAGTACTTATAGTAAAAAGTAAATGCAGGGGGGGACAGATAGAGAGAGGCTAGAACACTGTGGATTCATAGCATATGCTAGGTCATGGAGTAAGGGTTGAACTATACCTTCATGGGGCAAGGCAGCTAGTGGGGTTTGTGAGTGAAACCTGTTAGCTAGACCAGACTTCTGCTTGTACTCAGTGACCCTGCATGCTGCAAGGGGGTTGCAAAATGATGCAAAATGAGGATGAAGTATTGTGGCACAATGGCAAAGATCATGTCTGGCGACCAGCAAATAGGAGTGAGATCGACTGCTGAGGCCTTGCTGATATCAGTGTGATGGAAGAACACTGGGGAGATTGACATAATTTGCTGAACTCATGGAAAACAGCAGTCATGATAGAAAGGCCTTGAAGTATGATGATGGGATAAAAGGACCAGCAAGTAATCTAATATAACTATCCACTAAGTCTGTTAAGTTCACAGACATAACCTGGAACTTTGGAGGTCAGATGCTTGGAGATTGGACTTCAAAGAAATACAAGGGGGGTAGGGACTTGGCTTCAACTTATGAGTTGCACCACCCACTATCATTTGATCCCTAATTTCAGAGGTCAGAGGATCAGAGGTTGTCCAGAGTGTTGTGATAAATAATATATTTATATATTCTCTGAGTTGAATCATTAAAACCTCACCATTATGCAATTACTAATTCACTGTTGCACTGAGGTAACACACCACTAGCATCAGTGCCATTCACTGATCAGAATATTACTGAACTCATATGCGAATCATATGACATCATGAGTGTCTCACGCAATCAGGGAGAATGAGACCCCAATCAGAGACCAAGTATCTAAAAGACGAATTTGGTGCAATTAAAGATTACATAATCGCCAGGCCACCAGACCATTCAAACATGCTATACCATTTGTAAGTGGTGTACAGGGCTATTGGAACTTGTGGAATGCAAGCGAAACAGAGCACCAAGAGTATTCAATCAAACAGCTGTCCAAGGAATAGGGCAAAGAGGGCACAAGTCCCTATACATGCATTGACATGCATATATTCAAGGAATTTCAAATATTTGTTTTTCCTATTGTTTCAAATGACATGATTCACTGATTACCATTACTATTATATGTTGTAAAGGTGTTTTGGAACCCTTCAAGACTTTGGTGTTAT
>QFFB01009000.1:2086-12452 GCA_003316465.1 Ramaria cf. rubripermanens
GTAACGTCCGTGAACTTAACAGGACACTTGGAAAGACAGCGTTGTTCCGAGATGCATTAAAGCATAATACTTCTAGCACAGGTTGTGGACATAGTGGTTAGTGCAATGTGGAAGCTTGAGTCAGAAATACTGTTAAGACTGGGGTCTACGCATGGGAGCTAGGGGCGAGCTCGGAGTGAGCTTGTCCAAGAGGGATCAGTAAGGGCTCAGCTTCAGCTTGTATGCTACACCATCCACTAGTGCACATGCCCTTAATTTCAGAGTGAGGTTTGGACAAGAGGAGCAGAAGGACTTAAGAGAGAGATGGAGCAGGAAGCTAGTACAGGATTCAAAGGGTATCTAAGTTGATTTCTGACTGAAGAGTGAAGTACATACAGGGCGAGGCTTATATACAGATAACAGAGGAACAGGGTCAGACAGAACTAACTAAGGAAACCATAATAAAGCTTGGGGATGGATAAGAACGGGGTACAGGCTCAGGCTCGGACTACTTCAGGGCAGTCTCAGATAAGGTCAGGCTCAGAGTACGGGCTTGGGACAGGGTTAGTTACCAAACAGGGTCACCAGAGGTCCACAAGGGACCAGATTGTAACAATTAATGTAAATATATTTGGGGTGACTGTCATTACCTATGTCATTATCATAGTAGTGGGAAAGGCAGTCCACTACTTTGTTCTCAACACCATCAACATGCATGGTGTTGAAGTTGAATCATGATAGGAATTCCCACCATCAAACCTGCCTGTCTGACAGGCTCTTTTGGGTCTTGAAGGATTCAAGACCCTTGTGGTCCATCACTAGGGTAAATTTACACCCTAGCAGCATGTCCTCCCATTTCATGAGGGCCTTGAGCATGGTGATTGTTTTGTGCTTGTGTGTTCTGTAATGCTGTTGAGCATTACTGAATTTCTTGGGCAAGAAGCCAGCTGGGTGACATGTCTTCCAGTCTAAGCCTTGTCCATACACAGCTTCCACTCCTGCCTTGGAGCAATCTGTAATAACCCATATGGTATCTAGGTTATTACTGTCAATGGACTTCATAATTGGAGCACTGCATGCCAATGCTTTGATGCTTTCAAAGCACTTGTCCAACAGTGGCATCCATTCAAAGGGACAGTTGTTGTGTAAGCAGAGATATCTGGCATGTAGTATGCCAGATATTGGACTAAGCCAAGGAAGTGTTAGACATTGTTGAACATCCTTGGCTGCCTCCACTCATAGATGCATTGCATTTTGTCTGCATCTGTGTGTATTCCACAGCCATCTATTATGTGGCTGAGGCACTCCATCCTCTTAGTGTAGAGGTCTACCTTACTCTTAATGGGGAAGAGATGGTGGTCTTGAAGTTGCTGAAGGATGAGTTCAAGGTGTTTCTCATGCTCTTCAATAGAATGCAAGTAAATAAAGATGTTGTCCATATATACATGGATGAATATGCCAATACAGTTGTGGAAAATGGCTGTCATCAAGCATTAGAATGCTGAGGGAATATTACAATCACACATCTGCATTACTTGGCACCTTCAGGAGCCAAGTATGGTTGCAAATCTGGTTCTTTGCACATGCTCAGGGATGATGCTTATTTTTTCATACACTTCAGACATATTGAGCTTTGATCAATATAGCACATAGGCTATATCATTACAAATGATATCCTGGTTTGGGAATGGGGTCACATCTTTGACCATTTTGTCATTCTGCTCACACAGATCAAATACCATTTGGAGCTTGCCACTTTTCTTCAGCACACATAGCATTGGCACTGCTTGGTGTGCCATGGGGGGAATCCACCACTGTGCAGTGGTGTACCTCTCAATCTTCTGTGATAATTCCTTACAGAAATGCTCTGGGCATTTCAGCAGTCTATAGCATATTTGCCTTCCAGGATCAACTAAGTTGATCTCATAGTTCACCTCCCACATAGGTGGGAGTTCTAGTAGAATACTACTCACTAAGTCAGTGATTTTCTCATCCCAGCTCCTATGGAGCTGGGGAATCACATCATCATTAGGACAACATCACGGGCTTTTGCAAGCCTGAGGCACTCCAGGTACCCCCTAGAACCCACACCGGGCAGGGCCTGAATACTGCTCCATCCCCACATCCTCATTCTATAATGAGGATGCCTCTCCCTGCACACACTAGGAGAAATATTGGGCAGGCCCTGTTGGGATCTGCCTACATGACTTCAGACCTGCCCTTGGGTGCACTGCTCACTCAAGCAATGCTTTTGTCCTGTGATGAAATGTTAAAGGACACCTTTCCAGTGGGCACAATCCTGTTGCCCATCCTGATAGATCCTGGGCCATTAAAGTCCAGGATCACACACATTTTCCTCAGGAAGGGTGTGCCAAGTATTGTATCATAATATTCAACATTCATGATGTCAAAGTATTCTTTGACCTTGTGCCAACAAAATTTGATGGTTGTATACATTCCATAGTTGATCATTTATCAACTACTGATGCAGGCCAATTGCAATGTAATTGGCTGTGCCAGGGAAAATGGTTTCATGCCTGTGGCCCACATGAACTCAGGGGACAATAGCACCCCTTCACTTCTGCTATATAACAGACCATGGGCTTCCACACCATTGATTTCCCAGTACCCAGCAAGGGTACAGTTCTCTGATTGTGGCCAATTTGGTTATGATCTATGCTTGCTCCTATGGTGGTACATAGGTTCAACAGCTTTATCTGAAGCTGTTGACTTCATTCTCACAGCCATTACCCTGGCTGTAGCAGCTTCATTATTGTCCAGTGCAATCCTTATTGCACTGGACCAGTAGGTGACAGTGTGATTGTCCACCTCCTCATCACCATCATCCCATTGATATTGGGATATCTCTGGGTCCCAATCACCCAGAGGCTCATTAGGAGGCTCTGCCTCCTGACACTCACCCTCCCCCTCTTTCTCAGGAGGTGAACTCTCTGCATCCCATGGATCCCATTCCAGATCCATAACATCTTCTGTTCTGATGGCCGCTGTTCTTACTGTATTGCTAAGATCCAGGCAGTTGGCCACACTCAAAGCATGTAATGCTTGTGCTTGTGCTTGGGCCTCCTCTGTCTGGCAGGCACACTGGAGGCTTTTGTTAGTAGCTCAGTTTAGATGAGCTACCACCAGTCCATGTAATATGTTACTCAGGTCATGGCATGTTGTATATGCATGGCAGCAGGGCACATTGTAGTGCACTGCTTTTGTTTGGGATAGCCTTTGTTTGGCTGCCCTGTTGCTGCAGCCTGGGCATTAGCATGATGGGCCTGTTGGGCCTGCTTTACCACATTTTTCATCTCCTGCACAGGGGGATTTTCACAGAGGGATCATGAAACCACTTCTTCTGCATGTTGAACCCTGTTAAGACTAAGGCCTTGGTATGGGACCTCAGGGAAAGCTCATACCAAGCTCTGACTGAGGATGGTAAGGTAAGGATAAGGGCTTGGCTTCAGCTTATATGCTGTGCCATCCACTATTGTGTGTGCCCTTAATTTTTGAGTGAGGTCAGACAAGAGGCAAGTTTAGGAAATAAGAGGAAGGAGCTTATTAGAAACTACTATTGGAACAAGGGAATATCTAAATTGATTTCTGACTGTAGAGTAAGGTACATACAGGTGAGACTTTTATACAAGTAACAAGGGATAGGGTCAGACATAAACCAACTAAGGGATTTGGATGAAGTTTGTGGAAGGATAAGAATGGAGTTCAGGGAAGATGGAGATAGTAAACAAGGGTTGGGATTGGACTCAAATAACTTACTCAGGGTACAGGCTTGGAGCAGTGTTAATTGCCAGCTGCTGGATGGTCTTGTGGCCATTTTGATCAGCCTCTGATCTGTCTATGGATCAGGCCGATGAGTCCAGCTTCAAGGATCCTTTGTACAGTATCTGCATCTGTTCCCCTTGGGAAGTGTGTGACTCAGTGGGGGCATGAGCTGCTTCTCTTACTCCATATGATAGTATGAAGACTGGCTATCCTCTCTCCTTTTGTGGCCAAGCTGTTCCTGCAGCTACAGCCATTCCTGTAGAGCCTCTACAGCTCTACAGAGATCATCTGTCTCATTACGGATGTGGTTGTTGGCCTCTCAGGCTTCCATAGTGAGTGTGATTACTTTCTCACTCATGTTCATTCTTTTCCTGATATGTATCTGGGCACTGGTAACATTCTCAAGTAGTCTGGCAACTACTCCATACCTATTGTCATTCAATCAGCTGGCCAAGCTTCATTGGCTTGAGCTTAACCTATGCAGGTTGTTACTCTCAGATCATTATCTGTGATAACATTCTGTATGCCTACTAGCACTGCATGACCTTTGGGTCCATACAGGCAGAGTTGTGCTTGTATAGTGGAGCACAGCCTACTCCTTGCCCTTATTGCAGGGCAAGGGACTACCAGTTGGTGTCCATGATATTGGGTCATGTTGCAACTTGTCATCTCACACACTAGGGGATGCATACAGTAGTCCTCTAGATCCAGGACACCACCCTGTGGGGATAGGCCTCCAGTGAGGTCATAATTTATGACCTTGCCATCTTTGAGTTTGCTGTGTATCAAGCTCACTATGGCTCCAATCAGCTTTGAACCCAACTGTTTACCTTTTGGCTCATGTGGCCCTCTGTCATGATTTCATCACAGTATAGAGGGAGGTATTCAACTGATACCATGTCTATGCAGCAATCTCAATCATTGTGTTGTTTCCATGAACTGTATAGTTCACTGCTCCCAGGTGATTATTCATATTGTGAATAATTAGTGGAACTTCAAAAAGGTGTAAGGTCTCTTACACAAGTCACTGTGCTCAGCTGAAGTCAACCAGTATGGGATTGCAGCAAAGCTAGGTAGTGACAGTATAGTGTAAAAGATTGTGGGAACTGTTGTGCAATTCCCATAGACTAACTATACAGTGGGCCCATGTGTGTTAGGACCCACTGGGATACAGATGTTACATAATAATATGTTATTATACACATGGCCTTTAAATCCGGGTAGGTAAGTATTTCTATACTACTTACACCAAGTGCTTTACTATGTTTTATCACAGTTCAATATTACTCCTTACACAAGTATGACATGGCACTGTGGCTCCATGCTCCAGCCCTTGAAAATTTGTGTGCTGCATCTCAGCTACCCCAAAGTGTTATAAATTTAGGATGGTATTTTTCCCACTATTTCTACTATTTTTCCTGAATTATTATGAATATTTCTACCTTTGTTATACTTTTGTCACACACATGTCACCTAGACACCATCAGTGATGTATCATTGCTACACCAATATTCAGGGGATTTCTACCCCTGTAGTTACAATGTATAAGTAGCTAGAACTTTAGCTACTTCAATCTCAGAGGTTTTAGCCCTTTCCACTGCACCATCAGCTCCAATGTTTTGTGCTCAAGTTAATGCACAATGAGTCTCTCCATCTTTGAGTCCTCTATTTCCTCTTCAAGTTCCTTTCACCCTTCCCTATCTCATATCCTCTCTCAAACATTATAAATCAAAGCACTGAGCCTAAGTGCCGACTCTTCCTACAGTGCCATGGCCTTACTCTCTGCGACTATTGCTCTGAACTTTTCCTCTCCAGCGGCTTCCAGCAATTCATAGTTCCAGCGCTCCTGAGGGGCCACGTCGTTGACAATAATCGGATCAGGTGCGATAGCAGGTGGCAAGAGGATGCCAGTTGCCTTCGTGTACTCGTAAATGGAAAGGCAAGTGCCCATGGCGCTAACCCCATAAAGCTTAGGAATTGGCAAGCTTCCGATGACCAGGTCCCAAAAAACTCGTCGCATCTGTTCATCTGCGTTACGCCGCGCTCCGTGGCTTGGAGGTGGATGTAAGGTTTGACTTCGATGAAAAACACCGGCACTTTTCGCTTCGTGACAATGTAGATAATGGTGAAATTGACGGAGCTGGGAGGAAAAGGGCCCATAAGCTGGGGAGCCACTTGAAAATGCTCAACATGGGGAAACAGATCGGTTAAGAGGGTGTTGAAAGGTCCATAGTATTCACTTTCATCTGTCGTGGACTGGTTGACCAATTGTAATTGCTCCAAAATGGTCCCTGACCAGGGCATAGCTGGGTGTTTGTTTTTAATCGGTGCATTATCTACAGAAGAAGTTACATGCCGTTGGACGGAAAAGACGAGGTGTGGTTATCACTGGTGGCTGTCAAAAGATGAACTGTTGACGATGTGTTTGATTATCGATTTCCCACGCCAGTCTATATAACCGGACACGATACGAAATTAATGGCAAATAAATCAACATGGCCGGCGCGTACTCCTGGAATATATATAAATATATATGTCTAAACCCCCTCTGTATATGTGGATGTATACAGGTGCAATTTTTGCAGTCGGGTCCCAACAGGCAGCGAGACGAGCAAGCCTGTCTGTCTTTCAGTCAATCAGTGGTAAGGGCACTGATGCAAACATAAGTTTAAATATAAGATGACTCAACATCTTTTCTAAAGTGTTGTGTGGGGACCTCCTTATGGCACTTCCCATCACGTACCAATAGCAGTGGTCCATAATTTATTTACAGCAAAATATGCGGTCAAGTTGGCACCCGTAATTTGAAGTGGAGGAAAAACAGAAGTAAGAGAGGGGAAAGAGAGGGAAGAAGACCAGGAGTGAGTGAGTGAGTGAGAGGGGGGAAGAATGGCTGCGTTGACGGGACAAAGGAAAAAACAGATGGGAGTGAGGCAGGCGAGGGACAGGAAATGCAGGGATACAGTGTAGTGGCATGCGGGGGAAATGGAGTAAAGGGATACAGTGTAGTGGCAGGCATAGTGATATATGGACCGAGTAAGGCAGCCAGGAAGCAGGCTAACAAGACGCTTCAAAGGCAAAAGGTGGCCAGCCGCATAGAAGCAATAGACTAAAGACAAGCAGAGGAGAGGATCTATGTGTGAAAATAAGGTGAGGTCGAGTGTCGAAAATTTTTATATGATAGGGGATAGACTCTGGAGAAGCAGGAGGTCCATTACGAAGAATAAATCAATGGTAGAACAGGTGAATCCTAGCACTCAAGTTGGGGCTGGACAATAGATGCAAGACTGAGAACCTCAGGTAAATAGAACTAAGTGCGTTGCAGGACCGAACTAATAGCAAGGGCAAAAAAAAAGGGTCAAGTCATATTTTTGCGTTCTGCTGGCTATAAGTAAAAGTCCGCAATGTTTAAGAAATAAGCATGTGAAAAACTTCGAGCCCCTGGCTCGTTAGGGGTCGACTTCGCTAGCTAGACGAAGTAGAGTAGAAATAAAGATGATCTGATCAGTGGTGGTGAAAAAGAAAAAGAACTGACACTATAAAGTAGTGTGCTACGCATCTGAATGCGCCTCGTCTCTAACTACGCACAAATGTGTGCCTCAAATAATGCTACGCCTATAAATGCGCCTTGGTGAAAAATCTGAGTCGATGAAATAAGTTGTAAGATCAAAAAGGTCCATGAAGAGAAGTTGAATGATAAAAGAGAAATGATTATAGCTAGAATGTCCATTGGAATGATAGAATAAAGAAGATAGTTTGTTGAGTCCGTTTCTTACTAGTAATGACACTATGGTGCAGTACTACATCACCAGCAGCCAGAAGGTATGTGTCGTTAAAATCACTGCCCCTCCATTGACAGTGGCATGTCGATCTTTTATACAAGCTATTTCACCAATCAATATGCTGGAACCGCCAAATGGTAAATTGGGTACTCACTCGCCATTTGACTCGGCACTGGAGTTCGCGTCAAGTACCTTGCGTCAGAAATGGCCTTAACGCATTACACATCCCGTAGCCAGTTGAGAATAATCATTAATGACGATCAAATGATGATCAATTGTCGTAAGGAAGCATCGACCATATAATATTGCGTTGGGTGCATGTACAGCTCACGGTTTAGAGTTTCTTCCCGTCCGATGCCAGTGTCAGACTGTAACTCTTCGTTGATAGTATATCGTTGTCGGACGCAGCTTGCTGGAACGACCGTCTTTGTTGCATTATGTATCGTCTTCGAGTCGTCCTTTCGAGTCGTGATGACTCTTTGTCTCCATCAATCCGATCTTCGACCTCGCGTGCTCAAACTTGGCCCCACTGTCTAACTGTATACTACGACTTCGGGATGTCCGGTCCCTTAACGATACTAATGGACAGCGCATATGTATGGCCAAAGACGGCGGAAGACGTGCTGACGGCTCACAGACCAAGTCAGGGTATGCACTGTTGATCTATGTGCAGGCTTCCGGTGATTTTAAATCTAGAACGTTCAATGTGGGTGGAGTCTGTCGGCATTGCATGCCTCTCGCGAATCTCATCCTCCAAGGAAGTGACTATGAGTGCATGCTTGGCGTTGTGTTATGTAACGGCAAGTTAACTGCATCTAGACATATGCGCCGTACAGGATATGATAAACGAACGAAAAGTAAAGGATCATCAAGCAAAGAACAATTTTTGTGACTCAAGTCAGGAAAAGCTGAAGACAAAAGATCAAAGACAGTCAAAAACAAAAGCCAATGCGGGGGTGAAAAGATACATCCACTGTCAGTGTTCAACCTTATACTGTTTCCAACGCTGTCATTATAGCATTGTGTAGCTCCCTGAGAGTTGATTCATCAGCGTCAAGATGAGTATCTTGTATGAATGAGTCAAAGGCACGCACATAACTTCACGCCACCCCTGCCGCATGTAGCCAGCATATCGGCCGTTGGACTCAGGTCGATAGAATGAACTATGTGTGCGGGCATGCGCGTACACATTGAGCAACGAATAATGAGCCCCGCGCACACATGCACGCAAACACGCTGGGACGTACCGGGACCTGTGTGTCCATGAAGCATAAGCTGCGCTTCCCCCGTGTGCAGATCCCAGAACCGTATGCACCGGTCTAATGAGCCCGATACGACCCACTGGTTGTCGTGTGACACGGCGACGGAGCGCACCCCATCCTACATACACAATCATGAGCGCCAACGCCCGCGAGCAGTGTAGATTTACAAGTCCAGAAAGAAAGCAGAGGAAAGTAAAGGAAACACAGGTGGTGTGGCCTGCCACACACCTTATGTCCCAAAAACTCAACCGCACACACACACACATCTTCGTTCTGCCCGCTCTCATCGTTTATCACCGACTCCGCGTCCTCTACGCCCAATTCATACGACCGCTTCGAAGGTTCCCCTCTATCCGCATTCCTCAACAATGGCCTCAAATCCCAATGCTTCACCGTCCGGTCCAAGCTCCCGCTGACGAGACCCTTTCCATCGGGTGTGAACGCCACAGTGTGAACGCCATCACCGTGTCCCACGAGGCGCTCGACGAGCTGCCCAGTTTCGACGTTCCAGAGGCGCACGATAGAGTCCAAGGAGCTCGCGGCGACGAGGCACCCGTCGGGAGAGATATCGACAGAGAATACGCGGGCGTCGACCTACATATATGCACGATGCAACCAACACAACGCGTAACATAACCACCAATCAAAACCACCCATAAACACAACCACTCCCATCAGCATTCCGCATGCCATAATGAGTGACAAAACACGCACGTCCCATGGCACCGTGAATGACAGCGTCTTGTGCTGTCCGGTCTCCATGTCCCAGATGCGCACGGTCTTGTCGTTGGAACCAGACACGATAAAGCGGCCATCACGCGAGAAGTCAAGGGTGTGCACCAATCCTTCATGACCCTCAAAGATGGAGAGGATGCGCTTGTTCCCGATGTTCCATACCTATGGGAACGAGCAGAAGGTAAAGTTGTAAATTACGAGAGCGAGGGGGAACATAATCCACGGATGAGCCCGTATTGCGGGAATAAGACGGAATCAAGGGGTAGGCGAAGGGGTAAACGAAGGATTTCATACGACACAATAGATCACGCACCATGATTTCATCGGACGCGCCCGTCGCGAGACGCTTGCCATCGGGGCTAAAGCATATGCTGCCGATGGAAGGGTGTTTGAGAGCTGTGTCGTGATCGAGGAGGCTGGTGGGAGGGCGGTTAATTTGTGGGAGCGAAGAGGAAGCAAGGGGAATGGGATGAATGGAATGGATAAAGCGAAGGAAGATATTAGGCGACCACTCACCAGGTAGTTGCGCCCGTGGTCGTGCCGTATATGTGTGCCAATCCGCGGCACCCAGTCGCGAGGTACCTCCCGTCAGCTGAGAAGCGGACGGACCATACGGAACTGGAAGGTGCGGGGTTAGTACGGGATTACTAGATAGATGTAAGATGAGCGAGGGACAGGTCAAAGCGAAGCCTAATCCATCCATAGCCCCACCAAACCCAAGACAACAAAACCAACAGCCTGAAGCTCCCCCAAACCAATAGCCACCCACACGACTCACCAATACCCAGAGTCATGCCCTAGTGCGTGCGCCAAAGTCACATCTAT
>QFFB01009014.1:198-57023 GCA_003316465.1 Ramaria cf. rubripermanens
CGCCGAAAGCGTATGAGGAGCCTAAGGGGACTGTCCTTATCATTAGTCATTTCAATTTCCCCCTGTATTGCCTCGCGCCCTTGATGTGTAGTGTTTATGGTGCAACTCTATCTGAGACTGAAAGGTAAGTACCAGACTGGGGCTATTGCTGCAGGTTGCGCCGCAGTTGTGAAGCCATCTGAGTTGACACCGGCTACATCTGCGCTCCTTACAGAGCTATTCCCCCAATATCTTATTGGGTTTTTTTTTTCATTTTGGTCCGCACATTATAATTGTTGTGCAAGCCAGTAATGCTCAAACTAATTCACGGCGCGCGAAACCGTTAGGGCGCGCGCGCTGCATTTTTGTGCAAACGGACCGCCATAGTGGGAGCTCCAGAAACAGGGAAGCACTCTCCAATCGTCAAAGATGAAAATAAACAAGACGAAATGGAACTTGCCCACACTCACTGCATTTAGGCCCCCTATCTTCGGACCATGGATAGATGTGAGAACGTCAAGAAACTGCATCTTTTGCATCTTTTCACAGCGAGAAGAGCCCACCTCATAGCAGCTCTGACAAGGTCTGTGCAACCATGATTACACACAGCTACTGCAACATTCCAGGGCCCAAAGAGGTTATCTCGCCTGGGCTTTGTCAAGCTATGGCGGCTTAGACTAGAAAGGTGCATGGGCAATTGGGGGGTGGGCCAGATCTGCCTGGATCTGAATAGACATATTCTGAGCTCTGTTATGGTTGTCTATTCAGAGGCTACATATGGAGCAGATAGACATGTATACAAATAGATGTCTGGACGTACATGAACGACAACTTAACGAAATCAGCAACGACGTCGGCTGATGTGGTCGGAGCCCACCCGGATTTCGTCGATCTCCAGAGATAGGGGGCCTAAACGACTTCGACCCCGAGCAAGAGTGAACCTGAAACAAAACTATAAGTATTGCCTACATTAAGAGAAAACAATGGATCATGATTTTAATCAATATAACGACGTGCAGGTACAAAGGCAAGGTAGACATCAAGTCTGCCCCTGTTATTGTTTCTAATGGAGTCGGGGACAGGCGTAGGCGCCGCTAGGGATGTTGATACTTCAGTAGGGAATTGGAGAGAAGATAACATAAAACCACGGGACAAATATCACATATGGTGCTTATTAATATCTAAAAGAAAACGAATGAGACAGGTGCAGTACAAAAAAAATAGGCCGTTGCAACAACGGAGGAACATAATATGCCTGTCTGTAGCATCAGTAGGACCTTCACTTATCCAAGCTAATAGATCAGTATGAAAATACGGTCCATGGAGGAGTGGTAGAATCGGAAAGTTCTTTACCAATTATTTCTTGCCCCTTCAAGCTTCAAGCTTCTTCGGCCGCAGGCCTCAGGAGCTCCAATCTCGATCGGAGATGAAGCTGGAGATCCGACCTGCTGGAATTAGATTATTGTGCTAATGGAGCACTGGGTTTATTTTCCCATGAGTTCCCATGATGTTTACCGCGTTCCTATTGCCTTGACCACTACGGTCTGCCCAACGGCGACACCAAGACATTCAAGTCGGACTGGACTGCTCAACTTATCTAGTTCTACGTTGGCGTCGCTCATTTAGGGCATCTTTCAGCTTTGAAGATCGCGAAGTATGCGGCGGCGAACCACATTACGACTTCGGGAAGGTCTTTCTCCTGATGTTGGCTAAATTGCCTAAGAAGGAATTAATCTCAGCCAAAGGCTTAGACTATACTAGCGGACCTACGGTGACCGATGCGAGAACAATCATGCCTAAACGCCCCTGTGTACGCGTGAGCAGCCGGAGCTCCAGCAGCGAAAGGCCTTGAAAGTGAGCATAAAATGGACCTGGTATATCTTATTCAGACCAAAAAAGATCAAATTGTCAACATGAAGCAAAGAAAAAAAATGATTTACTTTCACTTACATCCAAGTTCTATTGCGTCTGCCAGGCGCACGAAGAGGAATTCACCGACCCGACCCTCCCTCGCTACGCTCAGGGGGTCCCCGAACCGTGTCGGTTCAGGGCGGCACGTTAAAGCCTCGTTCGTGCATTCTAAATAGTAGGAGTGGTTTAGATGTGACATTGAGTTAACTAAAATGTCACTCAGTGAAAAGGTATTACAGTAATGAAAATCTACATCCAGGCCATCTCCACACTCGAACCAAGGAACACCGAGGCCTAATCATCGAACGACGAGCTGGGTCCCGTATCCGCTTCCAAACTGTACCTTTGTTTCGTTGAAAGAGCCAACTGAAGCCAATCGTGATTTAATTGTATTTTTGGCAACAGTTTCCTTTGTCATGAGCAATAGTTTTGACCGTTCAGATGTAACAATTAGTAAGAACCATAGTTCATGCTTTGGTGAGCTGGCCTTTGTGCTTGTCATTCACATGCATAAAACACACCTATTCCTCCCCATCCATGCCCACATTGTCATCATCATCATATGCATGCTCATCTTGTTTCTCAATCCCCGTGAGAAGTCTGTTTCTTTCCTACAGTATACAGAAAAACAGGTTGAGTTACTTGTACACAATTCCACCTGCCTCCGTGCCGTGTCATGCCATGCAAATTTTCATTGGAACTAGACCACAGCCCTTCTCTTTGAGGAGCTACCCACGCCATCAGTTGGCTCTTCCCGTTTTCGCTTTGAATTTGCCATCTCTGCACGTAGCTTTAGAATAGAAATCAGAGTGTAGTTGGGAGTCTTGAGTAGCAAGAGCTTGAACGTGTCCCTGAAGTACGTATATATATCATCACCGGAGGCATCCAGATTGATAAAAGCAGGTAACGTTGACTGGACGTCCTCATAGTGCTTTGTAAGTTGTGCTCGAACACGATTCAGCGCAAGGAAAGGTATTTCATATTGTTTCGGTAGACCTTTGATTGTCGGGAAGCTTCTCATGAAGTAATCTTGGCGACGGGCATCTAGCAACTGGGAAGGGAAGAGGGTCATCCGAATAGATCTGGTGGCTCTTGAGAAGCAGAAGGAGGGACACTTGACTCTTGAGGAGCAGAAGGGGGGACACCCGACTCTTGAGGAGCGGAAAGAGAGACGCCGGGATCCTGAGGGGAAGAAGGGGAGACACCCGACTCTTGAGAAGCAGAAAGGGAGACTCTTGGCTCGCCGAGACGGTTATTAAAGACAATCCAGACCGCCACCCACCACAATGATTCAAGGTCATGCAAGTGGTTGTAAGTCCATGGTAACGCTGGTTGAACACCCTGCAATTCGTGTAGCATGGAGTCGAACGCGGTGCTATTATCGCCGTGCTTGATAAAGGCGAATAGGTATTCTAGCGCAGCCGCTTCGATTGAAATAAAGTGTAATGTACCCTGTTGAGTTCAATAATGTGGGCGAGCAGTTTATTGGAAAATTCACTTGCCGTTCGCATATCGTGACATGTCGTGTCGCTATTTATCTTCTTTGCATACTCCAGATCGGCTAGCTTGGCTCCTCCTTCATAACTTAATATGTTACCTATGCTCACATCACGGTGCACCCATCCCAATCGTCGAAGCAGCTGTAAAGCTGGATCATAACAAGATCAGAATTGAGACATAAATGATCAAAAAAAGACAAGCCATCAGTAGTGTCGGAGAGAGTCTTCAAAACATCATGGAACAGAGGGATGTGATGTATGGTGATGGCATGCTCTTTGAAAACAATGCGGTAGTGGGTTTTGTGTGCATATATCGTGGGATTATGATTCATCTCAGGAAGGCCTTCCGAACGATGGCTGGATATGGTTAGTGCATCAGTTCTCACATCCTGGGGGTAAAACATGCGATTCATAGTCTTCAAGCCGCGCATGAGACCTTGCTCGGTATCGTCAATAAATTCCGGATCCAAACAAACGTCTCCGTGGCAAATGGTGGTCAGGAAATACTTCCGTACAAGTGCTTTATCGTCGCCTTCCGCCTCGTTGTACATTTGAGCAAGAATGTTACCCTCCCTCGTGCGATCTTTGTCGATCCAAATATCTTTCAGGACAACATCGGAGCCTTTCTCACGGCCCTGATTGTCTATTTCGATGGCTTTGAAAACGCGAGTGCCTCGACCTCGTAGTGGTTCAGCGCCAGATGAAGATATGATATTCTTTGTTCGGAATCTTCTTGGGTTTTCCTGGTCATGATCAGGATGAACTGTGATGATGAAGTGCGGCGGCGGTCCCCGAGCACGCTCTATAGTCGGATCAAAGCCAAGAGACTTCTTGTCGGCGAATGCAAAGGCGGCAAAGAGTTTGACAAGCAGTTCGGGTTCCTAAAGTTTTAGGGCAGTTTGTCGAATTTCATGTAATATACAAGGAAAATACGCACAGAAATAAAATCAAATGGGTCACTTACAATGACCGAAGAGCGGCAGCAGAACCAGAGTCTCGTATTCACGTTTTCAATCGTCATGCCAAACGTAGCTCGACGGCAGGGATCATCCCGCATGATGTGATGCATATTCCATATGCATTTGAGTACATCCTAAGGTGAGGTTAGCATAGCACAATACATCTCAGAGTCCTTGTCCAAGGCTTACATCGTAAAAGTCCTTTACCTTGTCTTTCAACTTGTACTCGCATGAAAGCGAGATGTCAGTCCATGATACAATATCCTCCCGGAGCCTCTGTTTCAGTGCCAGATAACCATCAGGTCTGGTTGCGTTCTGCCCGGCACTTGACGGCGGTGGCGTGTTTGGCTTGTGCAAGAGTTCAACCGAAATTGACGTTTTTGGCAGCTCTGAAGTTGCGATGATCGCGTCCATTACTTTCTTGAAGATGTGTGTTAATGGTAAGAACGCTGCGTCCTCGGTCTTCTGTTGATCTTTAGGGTCTTTGTTGAATGCGCTCCACCGACCTGATGGAAGAATGCCATCGGGGTCTTGCTTCAGCCATTCCATTGTCAAATCAAGGTTAAACTTGGGCTGGGGAGGCGCTAAGAAGTCCAAGAATTCCTGGACAGTGATCTGGGGTATGGTTATGCCCAAGTCTTCAAAAAGAGCCTCTCTGGCATGATTAGCCGTCCCCGAGTGATAGAAAAAATTTGTGTGGACGGATTTTACGTGGACTGGAGTTGCTCGGTTATTGGTGATCTGCTGTTGTTGAGACTCCATTGTCGAAGTACTTGGTCGCGCAGTAGGAGACGGCTAAGGTTTATTAGGCGCCAAGTGCGCGGCTGGAAGGGGGTCGGTCCAAGTGTGAATCCACTGGCAGGTCGGAGACTGCATGTGCACCCGGTCGCAAGGTATGCAACTCTTCCTTGTCCATTGTATATCTGGGCACGATTAGTTCTGACGTGTGAAAGAGCGAGACTCTTAACGATTTCATATCATACAGCATACGTCAAATCTACTACATATCATGCATGAGTCGCATATCTGTTCAGGACCTAAGAGGTAGTACCGCTTACGTAAATGTAAATCTCACGACCTCGGTTACTTTCTTCTTGCCAACAAGTCGCAGATACGATATGGGCTCTGCTCAGAGCTTGATCTCCTCACAGAACCTTATAGCCGTCGCTATTCTCGTTGCTGTTGTCGCAACTGGTATTTGGCGTAACCACGCCAACACCGATGATGCATCTGTCAGTGTATCCAGCGATAAAACGGCGAGCAAGAAAGGCAAAAAGAAAAAGGCTGCTAGCAAGGCGCGGGATTCGTCGAGTGCAGCATCAGGAAAGGAGAAACCAGGGGTCGCTGCACCTAGGAGTCCACAGTCTGAACGCACGGTTCCTGGTGGGATTCTGGAGTCAGAAGCAGATGCACTTCCTTCAAATGTTTCTTCTACTAAACCTGTGAAGGAGAAAAAGCGGAAGGGGAAAAAGTCTGGTTCTCCTCTCCAGTCTGGCGCTGCTTCGTCCGGTTCGACTCCAATTGCTGGTCCGTCTCGACCATCTACTGGCTCCGAGTCATCCGCCACCCCACAGCCTGCCATACGCCTATCTGCTCACACATCTACCACCGAAGCATGGACACGAGTTGAATCTCGCCGAAAGACATCTGGGCCAAACCCGTCGACCAGCGATGCTGGAGTCACAACAGCGACCTCCGTGGAGGAAGATGGGTCGTCCTCTGGGGCGATGGAACGGACGGGGGACGAAGGGAATGCTCGTTCACAGAGAACCCTTGCGGAAAGATTGCTACCGAAAGGGCGCAAGACTGCGGTTGATGAGTGAGTTTCACATCGGCATAAGGAAGCTCAAGGATCACACCATGTGTGCTAATTTTGTTACAGTATGTTGGAGACTTCTCACTATCCCGAATTGTCACGTGTTATGCGGGTGACACCGGCTGCCAATGAGAAGCCTGCCACTGGATTCTCCTGGGGAGATTATGAAGATGTTGATGACGTCAGGGGCGCAGACGCCGACGGGGAGGGTGATGGCGGTTGGGGAGTCGTCAAAAGCAGGGGTAAGGCTAGTGAGTGACAAGTCAACATATTTGATTCATATTCCGGCTCTGACTTTATCTCCAAAGAACACGGTCAATCGTCGTCCAATGTAACATCATCGCCACAAACTAAAGCTCCCGAAACGCTCACCAAGAAGCAACGGCAGAACGCTGCAAAAAGAGCAGCAGACAAGGCTGCTAAGGCTGACGCCGAAGCCGCGAAACTAGCAGTACTTGCCAAGCACAAACGCGACCAGGAGCATGACCGCATTGCGGAACAATATGCTCACAAGGGCCCTGGATCGGGTAAACGTAATGTCAGCGGAGGAATGACAGCGATTGTCGACCACAACGGAAAACTAGTGTTCGACAATTGATTATACTCTTGTGCAAAATCATATCATGGACGCGTTGGAAGAATGTAATCCTGCGAATCACTTTTAATAATAACACTTATATTGACTTATTGTGATAATATAGAAGCTCATCAGACAGAAAGCCGCTTTTGGTCGGACGTGTCGGATCACGTGACTGTTGTCACTGATGTAACGCACACAGCACCTCCAGTCAAGAATCAACTCGAAACACTATCCGTAATACCAAGTCGCGCTCATTACATTTTTGATCCGAAAGCATTACGACTTCCCTGTTTAAGCTTTCGTAACATATACTTACAGTAAGTACTAATGCTGCTTGTCTTGAAGGCCTACCGCAGACGAATAATATAAAGTCGGTATGAAACTCCAAACTATAACATCTTCGACGTATATCTTCAGGCCTCAGGGATCATATTATTTAGTCAAGGTACTGCATTTGTTTCGGAGGCTGAGCGAGTCCAAATGTTCGGGAATGACAGGAGGCCATAACGATTATCATCATCGACGCAATTTTGATTTATAGGGTGCGTTCAAGTGGCGTACTGAGCCACTCCAAAGTTTAGATCCAGTCACCAGTCAAATCCATTGGCTCATAGGCCTTACGATTTACACACCATAGACAGCGATTGTAGCTAATGCTTTCTGCTGTAGATCGACATGGCTTTGGATCCAAACCACACGACGACCATCCCCACTGTCCAAAAAACGACAGCCTTGAATGCATAGTGTGCCCATGATGGCTTCAAGCAAGGTGCGAGCATGATGGCGGTGCCACATCGAAGGTAGACATTGAAAATCATGTTAGAACGATTCACTATTGCCAATGACGTGACGCTACTCAAGGTATAATTAATTTAAAATCACTAGATCCTCTCTATTACTTACAACATACTAGCGCCATATGCAGCGGCAACGCGATGACCGAAGAACGTCGCAAACGTGGTCTGGCCTGCAGCAGTGTCGGATTCGACATCGACAACAGCGCCAAGGGCGTGCACGCCAGCGGTGCATAGTGATAGTACAAACGCCTTATCTGGAATGCTAAATAGCCTGCCGCGACCGAATGTATAGCCAACCAACCAGGCGAGAAAAACAATCAGACCGTTTGAGCCTGAGTCTAAGAGTGGAATTTCTTTGAGCCGTAGTGGTGGTGCAGAATATTGCCATCCAAGTATTATAAGAAGAGTGGTTGCAAATACATTTTTTCCTTTCAGACTGAGGAGCGATGTGAAGAAGACGAGTCCTGTGGACAGATATGCGGCCGAACGAACGGATGAGTGATAAACAGGAAAAAGAACGCCGCCTTCTAGCCCAGACTTTAATTTTCGCGTGTTAATGATGTCGCTATGGTAATCGTACACATCATTCATGCCAAACACTACTGAGAACACGTGGTCTCAGCTTCGCGGCTTGAGCAAACCTGACACGTGTGATGCTTACTGATGCAGAGGGGAAAGGAGAGTGCGACGACCTGCGAAGCGGCTGTAAGTAGCAACATCCTATTATGCGTGACTTCGGATATCGATCGTGAATGGATAAGACCTATCCCAAAGAGTATAGGGCCAAAGCACCAGGCGGCAGGGCGGCTTGCTAACACAACAACGACCAGGGTCTCGAGGACCGTCACTGTACTGGATTCAGACATTAATTATAGTATCAGAATCCTGCGGGACTAGATCAGTCACCACGAGCAGGGAACAGGCCGAATGATACCTGCATCTAATGGAGATCAAACTGGTCACTGGTCAGTTTCAGGAAAAAAGCGGAGGGTCGGGAAATGTTTGCATTCCCACTCCGATCCATCACTATACAAATGATTCTCATAAAAGTAGTACAGTACATCAGGAAAGTACTATTTCGGGTGATAATCCCAACTCTGGCGATTTTTTTTTTGAGATTTGTATGCTGTGAGTCTGGACACTATGCATCCGCACAGAAATCGGTTAGAGGCCACCTTTTGCTGATATCATACATATCCAATCGTTTAAAGGAGGCAGATACCCAGTTCCAACTCCACAGGCATCTCTTCTGCATATTTATGCATGCCAATAGAACATTTCTACACTTACAGAGTCCTGTAGAATGTACTTGATTCAGGCGAATGGTTGCAAACTTATAGATGCATTACTGAAATTTCCAACCGGTATGAGATAAGTACTGGCGGGCCGGCCCAGCATTTGACAGTGTCAATGTGCCAATGTGCCGCCTCTACAAACGCAGATAACAAAGTGAGACACCTGATATGTCAGTCGTTACCAATGCGCACGTATACATCGCATTCGACATTTCTATGAAACGCTGTCCTTGACTCTAGAGGCATGTCTGTCCATGTAAATTTACACATCTGGTGGGGCCAAAGCTATCATGCTAAATTGTATATTATTTGAATTTTTGATGTACTTCTGCCGGATGACTTCGACGGTGTCCTACAAGTCCGGTAAGCGACAATACAGAGGACGGGAAAGACAAAGAGAAGGCATACTGCTAACAGCTCATCACTTGGCCCTCTGTCTATGGGACCAACTCTGCGACCATCAAGTTCGAGGATACGCAGCTTTTTGTCAATAGGACTGGGGGCCTGCACAAATGCGCAGAAGTGAAGGTCCGTGTCGAGATTGCGTGGAACTTCAGATTGACCTGACTGTGCCGCCGAGGAGTGAATAGACGCAAAGAGCTCGGTTTTTTCGAGAAGTTCGGCACGCTCCATAGGTGTTCGGGAAATCGCTTGTTCAATGAACTTTGCGAGGGCTGATTCTGGAGTGATAGTTACATCGGACTGGTTGACATGAGTCAACGCACGGCACACGGAGAAAAATCAGAGAGGCAAACGTTGGTTAGAGCATGCAGGAGCCCGATGGTCCCGCACGCATTTGAAATCTACGAAGATGCTGATTGAATAAGCCCTGCCGTGGGCAGAAACAACGAAAGAGCTGCCCCACCGTCTGTTTAATATACAGGACTGAAGGATCCACCTCAGGCTGCCCTTTAGATTCGATCGCTGCGTCCTCAGCACGTCGCATTGCCTCGGTGGATTCGGATACGGGAAACAGGAATACGACTGCTTTCACAGGCTTAGGGATCATTGCGAGCAGCTTTGAATATGGTTATTTTCAAGTTCAAAGGGTGAAACGAGATGATAGTATGAAAACGACCATTCGTGAACGGAGCGAGATGTCTCACATGGCACCATACACACCTCGGGATCCAGTCCATACACGTCATAGAAAGTAGCTGACGACGTGGGAAGGCCTGCCTGTTCAGACCACTAAAGCAAAGTGAGCAAGTCCTGGATACTTGCGACAAGATTCACGTACAGACGAGAGCACCTAGAAGTTGAATCAGTGCGTCAATTTCTTACCCGATGATACTATTAGGCGTACTTCTGGGTTAGCTTCGAGAGGGATCCAGCGAGATGGGGCGTCTGGCATGGCTGCGAGATCCTAGAATTACTGCACCTTTGGGGATTGCAAAGTTGCTGGTATTAGGAGTACTTATTCGCACTGGAATGGCAGGGGCGCTAACTCTCCTAGCGCCACAGTTTTTCTCAGTCAGCTACGATGGGGCGCTCCTCAAAAATTCGAAATAAACTAAAGTAAGTTCGTTCACGTGTGGTGTAAGAGTGCTGATTCACATTATATCCTGAAGACGCGAGGATGTTTACCATGCATCCAAAAAGCGGCGTACGCAGGAAAAGCTGAAAAAGCGGCTAGAGCAAGTTGAGGAGGAAAAGAAGGACCCCGCTAAGAAACAGGTGCCAGCAATCACCTTACATCTTCCGTCTACTCATGGTTGCGTCACACAGAAACGGCTAGCAGAAAATATACCTCGAACGTTAGACAATACCCGGGAGTTTGACCCTTCGATCTTAACAGCAAATCCTGCAGCATCCACTAGCACAAACGCCTCCGTCAACCCTTCCTCCTCTACCTCTCCGCCTGTACCGCAGCCTGACTCGGAGGCGTTGTTTGATGTTTCCACTGACCCCTTCGCACCATATTTCTCCTCATCGTCCACCGACGCCCCGGTGACGCCCAAGGTTCTTATAACGACGTCGCAAAGGGCCACAAGAGTCTCGTACGAGTTTTGCGAGGAGATTGTTGGTGTTTTCCCAGGCGCTGAGTTCGTTCGACGTAAGAAAGGCCAGGGTTTTGAGAGTGGAAAGATCGCGGGGTGGGCCGCCAAGCGAGGCTATGGGAGCTTGATAGTTGTGAATGAGGATCGAAAGAAGCCCAGTGAGTTGATAATTCCTTATTATGTCTCTATTTCTGACTATCTTCTACAAGATGCGATAACCATTGTGCACCTACCCGCCGGGCCCACAGCGTACTTCAAGCTCTCCTCGATCCAGTTGACGAAAGAAATTTATGTCTGTCATTATACGCGATGCGTAAATTACCTGTCTCATTTGCCGATTAGGGACATGCACGTGCCACTGCACATGCTCCGGAGCTGGTTCTCAATAACTTCCTCACTCGTCTAGGCCATACCATAGGCAGAATGTTCCAGACTCTATTTCCTCCCTTGCCCGAATTTCAAGGACGGTGGGTTTCCTGTTCTTCCGTATTTTCTCAGGCTCTCACACGATATTTATGTGGACATTTCCCAGGCAAGTCGTCACTCTTCATAACCAGCGCGACTTCCTATTCTTTCGTCGACATCGTTATGCATTCCGCAGTACGGAGAAGGCTGCGCTTCAGGAAATTGGGCCGAGGTTTACACTGAAATTACGTTGGCTAAAGAAGGGGATCCCGAGCGTGGGTAGTACATTTGGCGCAGGTGAACATCCGCCGGCTTTGGAGGTTGACGTCGGGAACGAGGCTTACCAAACGGCGGGTGATGAGCCAGAGAAGGATGAGATGCGGGGTGGGGAAGTAGAAGCGGCAGACGTGCAAGCCGGTGTTAAAATGGCGCCGAGCCAGATAGTGGATCCTCCTAAAGGAGGGTTGGATGAGTACGAGTGGATATGGAAGGTGTGTGGCTCATGGTCTAGTCTCTGCACATGCTTCATTCCGATCGCAGCCGGAGCTGGAGACATCACGACGGACATTCTTTTTGTGAAATGAGGGTGTCCGGTACCTTCGCAATCCACGGAGTTGGAGATCACCATCGCGTATGGGTAAAATCGAGGCTAGCGATGTCAAGGAATAGCCATGCAAGGTCTGGAATAGTGGATGATGGTGGAAGCATAACCGAGACGATTCACACACTTTCACACATTAACAAGCGTCTTGCAACGTGATTGCGATTGCCAACACTACATACCGTAACGTCGTCTCAAGTCACTTTGCCTTTTCCACGATGTGAGTTGCTGCGAGGTTTGATCCCGGACTTTGTGCTAGGGGTGCACTGATGTGGAAAAGCCGCGCTGACTGCCAGCGCTGTTGAGTGCCAGATCGGAGCGCTGCGCAATAGATGGCATCTGTACCACTGAAGATTTTCCAGCGGCCACTGCTCGATTATCGGTGCTGCAAAGGTCAACATGGCCTCGATTGGCCGCTCACGTATCTACGATTCTCAGGCGTGCGTCAATCCGGTGCCAAACGCGGTGAATTATTTGAGCGAGTTGATTGGCAGCAGAAGCGGTCTCCGGTTGAATATTAACCTGGTTGTTGCCACGACTTCTCCCGGACCGACTGACACTTGTTAGCACTTTCAAAAGCTCTAAGTTGTATTGCACCAGTATTCTATATTAGCGTTTGCTTCTCGTCAATATTAAATTTACTTACCTACCCAGTCCACACGGCTGGCTGAAAAAGGACGTCTGGACCTATTTCTGACGCTTGTTTATGCGTCTTCAGGATCGATCCCGACAAGACCACGTCCAGCTACACGTGTCCACCCTCCTTTTATACTTATCATCGCGTCCAACTCGCGCGCTTTATTGGAATCAGTGCGCTCGCAGGACGAGTCGGAGTCAGTCGCCGTGGTGCAAGGTATATTCGTTAGCTCCCATACTTCTCTCGCTCAAGCTTTCTCATCTAGGGTCATATCGACCGTGCATGGCGTTTCTCTCCAACAGCAATCCCCACGACTCGCAGTGGCGCGGACAGCGTTCTGCATCTGCCAGCAGCGACCAGAGTCCATCGCACCCATCTGGCGACGAGGCATTGCACAAACACTCCCTGAGTCTTGCCATCTCGCCACCCTCGGCCATACCTTCGGAATCCCCTGAGTCTGCACCCCTTCCTACCCCCACAACCGCAGGACTAGGCTTTCGCTCGCGGACCGCCCTCGCCCGCGGAGCCTCTCCTTCCCCGTATGACCAGTCATCTACTCCTATTCCGTTCACCAGACCCAACAAGCGCGTCTCACCTCCACCCTTCTCCAGTCTTGTTATCAACGTGCAGAGTCACAGCCCGGTTGCCATGGAACAGTCTCAATCTTCCCGTGCAGCGGTGGTGCATCCAGACAGAAGGTCTACATCACGTAGCAGAGCAGTTTCATCCTCGCCCTCGGCTTCATATCCCATCCCCAGCCCCACCACTGGCACACCTGTACGCCCCGAGGGCATATCTTTAGATCCATATCCTGCTGCAGCACCTAACGCCCAAACCCCTGCATTGATTTCGTCTTCTATGACACATGGTGAACGACAGCAACCCCGGTTATCACAGCGATTGGCCGCAGTGCTACCACTCAGGCTACCGCATTCTCCAACTCCGAAGCGCAATCCAGAAACAGCACCGGTAGCTCTCCCTACACCAGTGTCTCCTCCGCAAGGACACAGGACAGCACGACCAGCACCAATGCCCATTCTTCCGGCCTCCCCGCCGGGATATATCCACGCCCGTTCTCAGTCTGCTACCAACTCTCCTACTACTTATTCCTCCGGATCTGGCCCCGGATCGGCGAAGTCGTTCGCTAGACTTGTTCCTACCCCGACAGCAGACCCATCTGTTGCAGGTGCAGCTTCCGGTCCTAGGTCCGCTAGCGCGAGCGGCAAGTCGACACCCACGCACGAGCCAGCGGCCGGTAAGCCGCAGGAAAAGCGTCCGCGCAATGTCCTCCGAAAGCGTAGCGTTACAAGTGGCACCCGACGTCGAGAGCCGGAATCCGCGCCTGTATCAGACGGCGAGAAGAAAGTGAGCACCCATCGACCACGTTCCCGAAGTGTCGCGTTTCCGTCTCGCCGTAATAGTAGTGGCCCTATACTCGACGTCTCGCACCCGTTACCAGCGAAACCTGTGACTACGGTGGACTTGACACCTGCCAAAGAGATACTTGTTGCATACAAGGAGTCTCATCGTGAGAGTTTCTCAAGAGATATGCCGTTGCACAGCTCAGGAAAGCTGGTGGCTGTTGGCTCGGAGGGAGACAGTAGCGCAGGCTCGTCGAAAAGCCCATGGTCCACTGGGTTGAAACGTGGTGGGCGTAAAGACGAGATGAGTGCGGACGAACGGGATGTACCTGAGAAGATTGGGGCTGGGGTTGCAGTGGGAACGCTCAGGAGAAAGCTTTCCGGCAAACGGAGTGGCAAGGAACCCAACAGACGTGATGTACCAATTAGAAGTGTATCTGGAAGCGCGGTCGAAGGCTCGGAGAGGAAGCTGCCACGGGATATGGAGGGAAAACGGTCTGCAACGTTCTCAAACGACACTTGGGTCGGTGCGTCGCACGGAAACGGGCACTCACCTGGGCGGGGACGTCAACCTAGCCAGGAGGAGGGTCGTGTGTGGGAGGAAGACGTCGGGAACTGGGTGGGGAAGCACTTGCGTGAGGCTGAGACGGAGAAGGAAGTGTCGAGCTCTCGTCGACTATGGAGGCTTGTCAAACGATTTAGTAGCGGAAACCTCAGGGAAAAAGCCAACTCGCCGTTGGAGGCGCCCCCGCCTGTGCCACCACTGCCTAAGGACCTTGCTTCCAGACAGCCAGAAATGAGCCCAGGTAGGACAGATGACTACTACGCATCTGAAATGTCTATGCCACAGAGTGCAGTGCCAGAGACGCCGGGAGGGATTAGACGCTATATATCCTCTGTGCCATCAGTCTCTATTCCTCGTAAGGAACTGTTTCTGAGTTTGGAACTTGGAAAACTAGCACTCACCGCCGATCTCTGATCCAGACACCGGTGCAGGCCTGCCTCCCGCACAATCACGAACGACCGCGATCCACCGCTCGGCCACTACCTCCAGCACAACAGCCCAGATGCGGCGGAGCACAACCACTCGGTCCTCCTCGCCTTCCTCAGAGACAACCAAATTCTTTTCTCGCTCGCGGTCTTCCTCTTCATCGTCTTACGGCGATGCAATGGTTCCTCCTATGCCTAGTATGCCGTCTGCACACGCGGGTAAGCAGGCTGCCTCGCCTCGTGAATATAGCAGTGGTCACAATGAGAAGGGCGAGGATGATGTCGCCGTGGAGCGTTCCCCGTCCGTGAAGGCCTCTACGCCTTTGTCTGCAGACCCATCTGACGAAACGTCACCTAGTATTCCTTCATTCGAAGCACATAATCCTGTGAATAAGTTCTTGCCGTACAGAGGAACGCGCCCTTCACTCTCACTATCCCCTATATCCGATCACGAACCTATCGCACCGCGCACGGAGCAAGCGAAACGCACAAACCCGCCACCAATTCCCAGAAGGAATCCTCATCGGCCCGGTCACCATAGTGTGTCAATTCCCTCACTCCCCTTACCGGTCGACCAGCATTCTATGCCGAACGTCATACCCGTTCAAGGCTCATCCGAATCTGACGCTGTGGATGCTGAGCGTCGACGGGACTCGGGGATGACGCCGACTATACCCAAAGCAAGACCACGATCCATATCGGACGGTGCCATTATCCCCGAACCTGAACGATACGTACACACCGCCAAATCGACATCAGTAACATTTAGAGAAATGACGACGACGCAACGACAGCTCACGGAGCAAGAGAAGACTGCCAAGTGGGAGGATTTATTGCAGCGCAGCGACAAGGCGGGGGGGACACTGCATGTGGGAACGCCGACTACGGGAGACCTTGGGCTCTGGAGTGACAGATCTTCTGTTGCGCTTTCCGAGACTTTAGACTCTACTGATCAGGACTGATTTCTACTCGCAGCATGGCGACACAGCATCTCAATTTTTGATACCCATGCATACACGGTACACTCGTTTCTTATAATATCTCTGCACATTGTAGCTAAGTTGTCATTAATCCTCATATATTTTATACTGTCCAAGAATGGTGGATGTGCCATCCAGCGAAGTGAAAGATTGAAATAGCCCTTGTACAGACACATCGACACGCCTGAACCGGCGGTGACAGACTGAGTATTGACCGTGAACTATCAGAAACCATCGCTCAGGTAATATATACTTAGTGGTTCTGGTGACGCGCACACACGCACCCACGATCTCGACGCGCGTAGGTATCCACGATGTCGCGTCGCGGGGCGTTCATAGTCATCGAGGGCCTGGACAGGTCAGGGAAGACGACGCAGACGTCTCTTCTCAACCACCACCTAGAACTGGAGGGAGCACGACCCGTGAAGCTCATCAAATTTCCAGGTCGAGTTCACTTGTTTCACCCAGACCACAATACTGACCACACGCCGGCTTGACAGATCGCACGACTCCAATTGGAAAGATGATAGACAGCTACCTACGTTCCCAGTCAGAGTTAGACGATCACGCTGTGCACTTATTGTTCGCTGCCAATCGCTGGGAAGTCGCGTACGCACCCATTGCTTCACGGGTTTTTCCTGGGTGTTCACTTAGTTGTACAGGCCGTCAATAGAATCCCTTCTAAGTGAAGGGACCACCGTGATTTGCGACCGATATGCCTTCTCGGGCATCGCATTCACGCACGCAAAATCGCTCCTGGTCTCCGCCCCGGTCGTGGCGCAGGACAGCTTAAGCTACGAATGGTGTCGTGCTCCTGACGCAGGTTTGCCGGCACCAGATCTGACTCTTTTCCTTGACATCACGCCCGAAGCTGCCCAGCTACGGGGTGGATATGGCGATGAACGTTATGAAAAGGAAGAGCTCCAGCAACGGGTAAGACAGATATTTAGGAGGATTCACGAGGACGTACGACATTCGGGTGGGCGCTGGGTTACTATTGATGCCGGAAGGGACAAAGAAGTGGTCTTCAAAGAAATCTGGGAAAATGTGAAACAGCTTGCGGATGGACTCGACGAAGTTCAAATAAATAAATTGTGGCATCCAGCGTCCTCCACAAATACGATATCAGTTGAGTGAATACAGGGTTATGTTGTATGTAACTGTAGTTGTAAAACAAGATAGAAATGCACGGTTGCCAAAAAAAAAGGAGGCTAGCTATGCAATGCATGCTCCAATAATGAAAGAAGAAGCCGACAAATCCACCAAGGATACAGTGGCGATAAACCAAGATATCCATCGAGCCGAAATGAAGGTGTGTAGCGTCTGTCCGGGACCTGAAACGATGAGGGGATATGAAACAAGACCACCGTGTACAACATAAATCCCAAGGAGCTGGGTGAGTCGAGTCTGAGCGTCAACTGGATAATCTGGACACAACGACTGCAAGAGCAATTAGGGCGCCCCATCTCCACTTCTCCCAAATCACGTTCCGCCACCCTGCTGCCCACGTGCCCAGGACGCCATGGCCATTCGCAGCAGGCGCCGGGGTTTTAGGGAGAGATGTGGTGCCATTTAATTTTGGGACAGGAAGTGGAACTTGGGCTGGGGTAGGTAGAGTGAATGTTGATGTGAATCGGGAGGCAGACGTGGCAGTCCCATTGACGTTGGTGGATAATGATGTGGTAGGGACTTCGTCAGGCTTGCCACGCTCCTGCTCGCCCATATTGGGTAGATTCTTCATGCTCGGTGCGCAGTGCTGGTAAGGTACAGAGAAAATGTAAATGACCCGTGAAAAGAACTTCAGGACAAAGACATACATCTGGGAAGGCGTCTTTGAATCGTTTTTGTGAAATGTTCCAGGTATGGCTCTTTGCAGCTAAGATACGCTTATCGTTAATGCCGCTCGAAAGACCACCCGTCGTCATCTCATCCGATAACATGAATGAAAGTAACCCAGTCAATCTGCATTCACGCGTTAGATTTCGAAAGAGCGTTTCCAGTAAGAGTTGGCCCGTCTTACATTGTGGCAACACTCCAGGCTGGATTCCACTGGTAAGGTGTGACGTCAGATGAGAACAATGAATAAAGGTTCAGACGCACACTTCCGGGATGGAAGTCAGACATGGAAAAACATATTCTTTTGTCAGTCTGAAAACGACCTGATGGTGTCAACATCTAGCCGATGCGAGACATCCGCTATTAGCCACAAGTTAATGTGGAGGTTTAGCTTGAGGGCATCTGACCTTAATTCCAGGTGGCTTGAATGGATATTCGGAGGGAAATAGTAGGACGCCGTGATATTCACCGCCTCCATACGGCGAATCTGGGGGTCCACGCTAGGACAGTCTTCAGGTTTTGCATGGGTTCCCATAAAATACGCAACGCTTACAATTATATAATTCCCTAAATTAGAGTCTAATTAGACCACCCGAGCACATCGATGAGAGAAGGAAAGCCCTCACACGTCAAAATGTTTTTCTCGTCAGGAACTGCCCATACAAATGGAGGGGGCTCCTTCTGCATTGAGGCATACTCCTTGCCCAGCTGGAATTTATTATGTCAGCGTACGAAGAGATATGACATTCAGCACGACGCACTCGTTTAGCGGCAGCCTTCGTAGTCATGGTCAGAGATGAGGAACGCAATCTGACTTCACTCGGGTTTCGCCGACGGAGGGTCAAGCGCTTATCTCAGTCGTTCCAAATATACTCAGTCTTGCCCATTTAGGAAACAATTTCTCCAAACAAGTGAAATAATCGTAAATAATACATACAATACTGTCCTACTGTACTACATGGTCGATTTACATGCATAGCTTATCGTCTGCCCGCCCGGTTTCTTCTTTGGTTTCGTTTTCGTTCTTCCTCCTCCTCCTTAGCCCTTGCACTCCGGTTCCTAGGATCGATGACTTCGTAGTCTCTCTCGGCACGCTCGGTTTCTGCCCCGTCATCTTTAGGGAAGTGGAGCTCATGCGTTAACCAAGTCTTATCATCATCTACTTCAATGCCTTCCTCCTCCGGATTACCTATGCAGTCGTTGATGAGTCGCGAACTTGGCATTTTAAATATCCTCTCACCTTCTGTATCGTCTGTGTCGTCCCGAGCTGCGGATTTCGGCACACTTTTCAATTGTCCTTTGAAGCTGTTCAAGGCAGCGAGTATTTCACTTTCGTCCTTTCGTTTCTTCTTGCCGTCCTTATCTCTCTCTACCTTGCGAGTCGTATACTTCGCCATTTCAGCCTCTAGATAAGATGCCCCCTGACGCTTCACTTTTTTCTTATCGTGTTGCTCGTCATCATCAGAGCCACTTTCTGATGCTTCCCGCTTTCGATTAAGTTTGCGGATAGAGGCTTCCATTTGCGCAATTTCAGCTTGGCGGCGTTCACTTGCGTGAACAGTCAGAATGAACGGTCCAAGGAAGAAAACGATAATAATACCTCTCCGACAACTGTTCATTGGCATGTTTCTGACGAATCTGTGACAGATCGGCTTCCTGCTTCTTCCCTACCTGCATGAATATCTGAATAACAGGCCATATCTGGTCGTTAGTTATACTTACCTTTGATGTTTCCTTCGCGACCTCCTTAGACTTTAAGGACGAAGGCCCATGTTGTGGAATACCTTCGGAAATAGGTATCGAGGGAGTTTCTGGCTGTATTACTGTAATGATATAAGATAATTTAACATAGTTATGGCATGAGAGGCAAATAACTCACGATCTGGTCTTGTGATGTTCTTCTTTTTAAACAATGTTTCTTGTTCATCTTCACGGTCAGCATCCTGGCCGAAAGATAAAAGATTGGTGTTCCTGTGTAAAAATGCGTTAGTAAAGCATCTGGTAGAATAAGAACAACAGTCTGCACTTTTTAACACTTTTTCGGCGCGCTGCCTCTTCTCGTTCTCGAATGCCTTGTTCTCTGGCAAGCTGCTGGGTTCGCTTTTCTGCGGCAGTGATTCGAGGAATAATATCATCAAAAGGGTTGTCTAAAATTTTTACTGTCCGTATCTTAGGAGGACTGGATTCCTTGTAAGTCCCGACAGCAAAGGTGAAGGAGTAAAGATAACTTACTACACAGGTCGTTCTCCTTCGAGCTCTAGATGGAGGCATTAGAATGCAAAGGGTGAAATAGAATCACTAGTTTTACCTAATTGCCCAATTTTGAGAACATCTATGAAATATGAGACTTAGCTAGACTGCTACTTTGACGCTGGAGTACACCTACTGAAAAATGTGTCACCAATACACCGGCCAAAGAGTGTGTGCTTGCCGTGGAGCTCGTCTGTCCGATCTATCCGAACGAACAGATGGTTACGATCCTGAGACTTAGCACCGAGCCTCGAACATACCGAGCGTGATGAAGAACTGAAAGAATGAAAGTCCTTAAGTGACCGTACGTCCAACAGGACTGATAACACACCTGTGAGTCATTCGAATTTTTTTCGCCATTGTTTGCCATCCCAACAAGCCCACGGTGAGCAAACCGGAGCCGGGGATGAATCTCATCCTCAAAAGGTTCTGTTCAATGTTTATTGATCTTAAATATTGCACGTTTGACTTCCTTCGGCAACCTACACACCTCCATAGAACGACTCGCCACCACCACCAGTGCCTGTACGGTCCCCAGTCTGGACCAGAAAGTCGGGAACAACACGATGAAATATCACCCCATCATAATAACCTTAAACGATCAATTGGTTCATGTTGTTTGTATACCGGCCGTGTGCACAAATGCCTACCCTCAAGAGCAAGCGCGATGAAATTTCGACACGTTTTGGGCGTTTCCTACAGATGATTTAGAGGCAAAACTCCAAGACAGTGGGGATACACGTACAGTGGCCCACAATTCAATCTCGATGTCCCCAACACTTGTGACGATCAAGACGCGTCCTTTGGTTGGTAGAGACATTGACCGCGGAAAAACTATATATGGTAACGATAACTACATGCATGCAAGTCACGTGGTACTGAGGATGGACTGACGGTAAGTTACAATGATAACGTCAGTTAGACTCTTTTCGATGCCTCACGCCGATACCTCGTTAGTGCCGCTTAACATTCAAACAAAGGAGGCATTCTATCAACACGTATCTCTGCAGCTGAAGGCTCTGTTGGATGGACAGCGGAATTGGGTATGCTCAGCGTGCGACTCGTACTCTTTTTTCTCATCGGCTCTAATTGGATCCCGCCTTAGATATCTAACCTCTCAAATGTTGCCTCGCTGTTATATTACTCGTTCTTATCGTTCCCCGCCCATTTTGGCTCTGGTCTGCGCGCCGTGAACTGGACTGGTAAGACTATCCTCTTCACCAAGACATCAGGCGCTTCTCAGCGTGCCTAGGATTTTATCTTGAAGCCCTGCGGTTCCCCACTTCTCCAAGCGAGAAAAGCAAAGTGGAGGGGCAACTTCTCCTGGGCCCCTTTGCCGGGAAACCTGCTTGCCAGTTTATTTGTGCCCAACTGGGAAAGGGAGTCTGTGCGGATGCCTTTGTTACTCAGAAGACAGTCATAGTGGAGGACGTCGGATCCTACCCCGGCCATATTGCATGCGATGGAGAAACAAAAAGCGAGATTGTCCTACCCGTGGTGGTAGATGGTCACGCAATTGGAGTTCTTGACCTCGATTGCGTTGTCCGAGGCGGATTTTCTGAAGAAGACCGAGCAGGTCTGGAGAGCATAGTCAAAATTATAGTGGATTCATGCGACTGGCAGATCCAATAAAATGGCTAGAGTATGTTTCGAAGATGTGATTCTAAACTGTAGTGTCAACTATCGCCTTCCTCTTCCCGCCACGCCTTCCACTCGATATGCAATTTTTGCTGGATTTCCTGTTCCTTGATCAGCTTTTTACGTCGGCTTTTAGTTATCTCCGCTCCTTCTCCATCAGTGAGGGGAATTCCTTTGTCATCCCAGCTGCCGTATATACCCTGGTCTGTATAAGGTGGTTTGAACATTAATCCAGATGGTGTTTTCCCTTTCTCCAACTTGGCACGCCTTTTCTCTTGTTCAGCTTCGATCGAAGCAGCTTTCTTGGCCATCTTGGCTTCAGTGGCTGCATTTTTTTCGTCGCGTAGTCGCATTAACGTTGCGGCTGGGACAAGTTTGACAAGTGCACGCCCATCTGGACATTACAGGATCAAAAACATATGTAGCACATATAGGTAATTTACACTCGCCTTCCTGATCATCGAGGGCCACGCCCAAAAAAACCATGTCGATATCCCGGAACTTATCACAGAGCTCTAGAACTTGCTTTGGTGGCGCCTGGGACATAGCCAAACCCCGTATATTATCTCGGAATGCAGAAAACGCCCTTAGGTAAGGCATGAGAATTTCTTCCCGCTACATGATAAATGCGTGAGTATAGCAAATTAACAGAACAAGAGCATGGGATTGCGTACGTCAACAGATGTGGTCTCCCCCTCCGGCCTACTCTCGCCCCACCCAAAAATGCCCTCGACTTGAGGTCCTTCTCCGAGACCGAACATACGCAGCATCTTACCCACCCATTGGGCGATGCTTTCCAGTACTCCCACATTTGCTTTACCTGAAGCCTGCGTGATGTAGACGTTGGCACGAGAAACCAGTTTTGATATGACATCAAGAGCTTGCGGAGTGTTGAACGAGTCGCAAAGTGCGACATGAAACGCGGCCTGCGCATGCGTAAGCCTAATCATATGCAAATTCGCTGTTAGCAGATGCGAATGAATGAGACACCAGGCTCACGCATCGGCAAGGTCACGTTCGGGACCTTTATAAATACTGCGGTAATTCTGATCGGCAGCAGCCTGTGCACCTAGCGCCTTCACCATCGCAAAGAAATTCTGTGAAATGTTAAATTAACATCACTGACGTCTTCCTGTATTCACACTTACGTCGAACGTTGTCTCTAGCGTTCGCACCTCACCCCTCATGGTCGACTCTTGAAAATCGATCTTAGCGTTCCACAACACTAACAGGAACGCTAAGCGCAGCTGCCGTGCAGTGTACTTGCGAAGGATTTCCTAAAGGAAGCAGAAATTAAGTCTCCTGGACCGATAGATCTTCTTTTCAAAGAAGCGTACATCGATGGTGATGAAGTTTTTGAGGGACTTGCTCATCTTCAGACCCTCGATATGCAAATGACCTGTGTGGAGGAAGTAATTTACCCACTGCCTGCAATCATGGTACGCCTGGTCATATTATGAGTCTTTGGCCATATAAGTATCTTACTCCACTTGCCTCCGATTGCGCGATCTCATTGTCGTGGTGGGGGAATGCGAGGTCACTCCCGCCAGAGTGAATGTCCATATTCTCTCCTAATACTTCAGAAGCCATTACAGAGCATTCAATGTGCCACCCGGGTCGCCCTGGTCCCCAGACCGATGGCCAGGATGGCTCGCCTGCTTTGGATGCCTTCCACAAGGCAAAATCCGCTTCGTAGCGTGAGGATGATTGCGAAAGGGCACCTGAAACCAACGGTACACTTCACATGGGTGAGTTAAAAGACGGAAGTTGATGGCAAACCTTCGCCTTCCTGCAAAAGCGCACGGTTGCCTTTGCTCCACGGTTCTAGCTTCAGATAAACATGCTTCCACTCTGCCTCCTCTCCAGTGCTAGTGTGACCCCGTCCGTTATCGAATGCACGGGTATCGAAATATACAGAGCCCTCAAGCTCATAAGCGTAACCACGCTCCACCAACTTCTTCACGAAGTCGACAATTTCCGGCACATAGCTACAAAATCATAAGTACATCAAAGGATGTAGCCAACAGTTTCTTACTCAGTAACTCTGGTTAGAGTGTCAGGTGGGAGCACATGCAATCGCTTCATGTCCTTCATGAATTCTGCTTCCCAATACGATGCATGTAACCTGGGGATTGATGGGTCGGTAATTGAGTGACCATACTGCAGTCAACCATAAGAATATCTATACAGATGAAAACTCGGGAAACGAGCATGCCTGGGCATCTAAAGTCAAAGCCAAGATGTCGCGCGATGCCTCAATGAGTTTGTGGGCTTCTGCTTGAGAATTGGGGTCCAAGGGACCATGGGTGGATACATAAGCAGAAGCTTGTGTGAGGGCGTTGTGCGTCGCACGCTAACTCCATAGATTGGTCAGTTTTTGCCACTGTCACAAGTCCGCTCTGTAGTGGGAGGCATACAATTGATAATACGCACCAAGGACGTTAGGTGCATTCCAAACTTCTCATCTCTTGCGATGCAAGCGGACTTCCATGCATTATCACTATCAGCAAGTGCCAAAATCCCTTCCCAAGCCTTCTCCTCCTGACCATCTACAGGCTTTTTCTCATCAGGCAAGCCCTTTGACAGTTGGGACCGATAGTACGACGCCCAGCTGCTGCGAACTTGGTCAAGAAGCACGGATGTGAGAGATGTCGTGCGAGACAGTAGTTCTTGGATGAGGTAAGTTCGGCGTGCCCTTTCAATTATCTAACATTATAGAAATCATATGTGAGAGCGATTTAGAGGAGAAATGGGTCAAAGCCACCTTGTCGTCTATGTCTGTGATGTTCATTACGAAGTGAACATTATAGCCGAAATAATCAACGAGTATGCGTCGGATAACGTCTTGTGTTACGTAGTTTCTTGGAGAGGCATCTTAGTCTCAAAGTCTATGCCACATATAAAAATGCATAGCTCACCGAGCATGGCCCATATGGGATGCATCATATACGGTAGGACCACAATTATACCACTTGACATGTCGTCCGTTCTGCGCCACGAACAAGGTCTGCAATACTTGCGTAAATACGTCTTACGACTGGCTGGATGAAATTCCACCTTAGTACGAGTAAGTGAGTTATATACCCTGAGAACAGGTTCCTCCACTACGTTGGTTGGAGGCTGCCATTCTGGCTGCTGTTTCGACATTTTGCGAAGTTTTCCGATAGTTCTATACTGTGAGTACGTGTGGCAACGGCCAAGGTTGACAGAACGAGTGGGATTCGAATACAAGGAACGAGGCCAGTGCATACACTGGTGACTCGACTTCAAGTCAAACCGGTTAATCCGAGTGTTAGACGCTCAGGCTGGCAGCTATTGGCTATTACCATTTGGCATTATCCGGTTGACCTCATCCTACTCGTGTACAGTAAAGGAAGTCCCAAGCTCTTATCTCTTGTATGATGCCTCATGGTGACCCTCGGACTCCTTCGATTGGCAGTTGCGACTAAGTATGTACTCAACTCTATCTGGCCGTCTCTTGATGTTCTTGGACGTACAATCATTCATCACATTGTACTGGCGTAACTTGCCATTGCACCGGTGGTACCGGAAGGCTGCGGATAGCCTTGACTGGCACTGCGAGGTCTACTATATCCACCGATGGTCTCTAGTGGTATGTTGATGATTAAATGTGCATCTCCATGAAGCTATTGAGGTGCCTTGTTACGTCCATCGCCGCGTGCAGCTCATGCAAATCCCTTGCGAAGGAAGCTTTCGGCATTCATATCTAGAGCTATAATCTTAAAGAGGGTCCCTTCACTCAGGAACTTCTTGGAGTGATCCGTCAGATCTCGGTTATTGTTAACTCTTTGCTACAAGGACCCCCCCTCATGGCTAATCGCACTCACCGGAGATCGTGTATTGTGCTCAAATCTTCTGCCCACCTCCCCAGAATCAAGCGCCTACCCCAGGACTCCCTATATGCATGCCAGGGACTAGACTGGCGTATATAAGGCTCACGAAGGCTGTGCACCAATGGCCAGCCTTCTCGCCCCCTGTTTTCTTTGGGTCGTATTTTAACGAGTTGTGATCACTATGTCTCCGACACAATCCTCTTGTTCGTCTCCACTCAAAGTTGTGAACGATATTCCTTTCCCAACCTCCCAACGTAATTCTACCGACTGTCCGACACACCAGAACAATTTTTTACACTTCCCCTCGATGCCGCCTCTCCATATACCGCGTATTTCTCGTCCAAAGCTAACACGACGACAAACTGAACCTGCCGACTTGAAAATCAAATGCTCCTCTGGCCCATCCAGGAAGACTCACTCCACCCTGTCAACCTGCACGAATCAACGCCGTGCTACAATTGAACATCACGATGTATATGTCTGTTCGGATGCCGTGAACGCACCGCGACTTGTGGCCTTGACACGTGAGGCCATGGATACACAAGTCCAATCCTGGGGTGGTAACGCTATGGTTGATGAGTCGTATGTCGACTCCCTTTCTCCCTGTCTTCTTCATATTCAACCGGATCACTTGCCACTGTAGATGGTCTTATACTATCCAACAACGCAAGTCCAATCACGGCAACTGCTTCAAGGTTTCTGTGAGTTATTCTTTAGCCATACACATATGCCTTTGATCCTATCCAACAATTACAGGTTAAATATACGGGTGTAGTTGCTCGATGCGAGAGACCCGATCCACACTATCCAGTGGCGCTCGAAGAAGCCAAAGGCATACCTGGCTTGATGACCGTCATTTCTCGGCAATAACTGTTGGCTCGGTTGTGCATGAGCCCTTTACGGATTCACACAGACTACGCAATGACCCCTTTTCCCTCACACTTAAAGATACTCTCCATCATAATGATCACCAAAGGCCATGGATGCTGACTCTTCGAGCCATTCCCTTCTTGGTTTATGAGTATGCTGCTTGCAGAGACATTAGAAGACAATCGCTGGACACGATTAGGACTCCTTTGTAACCGACAGTTGTATTCCAGCACCCGTAGAATTTGAACTTTGTTTGTACTCTGGTCTAATTGATGGTATATTAAGACAGTTTACCCAATTGTAGGCTAATCACTGTGTTTGTCATATCTATACCTTATGGCTTCACTTTCACTTTCTACGATGAATCTAGATTATCTCTCCCAGTGATCAGTGGCAGATCGTTTACATAAAAGCAACTGTGTGGAATAATAATCACCGAAGATATTTGTCAGCATCGTTCGAGTGGCCTAAGCTAACATGATTTCGATTCCTCGTGGTTGAATCTATGCTATAAGTTTGGGCGAATGAACAAGGTGAGTACTTGAAAGAACAGCCAGTCAGCCGAGTTTGGGATGTAGAGCTAAGCAGAAACGTTACTGACGTCACAGTGTGACGCAGCTGAAGTATGTTCAAATGTTGCCAATACCCTCGTCTTCTTGGTGAATTCAAGCCTACCGTGACTCTTTCCGTCCATTCGAGACTAGTTTTTTTGGTAGGCGTGTGCTGCTGCATGGCCTCAAATCGTCCAACCTTCCCTGGACTGTATCGCCCCCATTTTGAACTTGATCCTGGCATTCTTCTCCCCATTCAGCCAAACGGACAATATCTTGAGAGTGCCGGCGGTTTGTTCTCCTACACCTCTGTAATTATGCGCATTGATGGTGAACTATTTTAAGATGTATACGTTTTCACGCTCTACTGGACCTTTATCTTCTACACTCCCCTTTTTGTCGTAACTGGAGCCTGCGCTGCCCTTTTCTTGGCTCTCAAACCAATCCGGAGCAGTCACGCATTACCAGCTACCTCCACTGTTAGAACAAATTGTAAGTTGGTCAATGCGCCGCCAAAGCGGGCAATTATCTATGGAGCAATGGTTTTCCTGGTGTACATAATTGCTGGAACGGGACTGGCTGTTATGGGGAGTACGGTAGTAGGATTCCTCATTGCGGGTGTTTATGCGGCAGGGAGATTCCAGGTCTCAACGTACGTAAATAAGCCATTCACGCTACAAGACCGTGCTCTCATGATTTTGCGCTGTGCTTCATTGTGCATAGATGGGTTCCATTTATTTGGGCATTACTTCAGACCCTCGTCGCCCTCACTAGGTTTGCATTTGCATGTCCTTCTCTTTCCCTGTTTCCTCTCAATCATACCCCAGCATGTGTTCGTTGATTATTGAACTCATATAACCCGACATGAAGTTTCGTGCCGCCATCCAGTGCGTATTATGGTTCTTCTCTTGAGTATCAATGCCTTGACTTTGGATTTTCAGGCACCTACACCTACACGGAGGTGGTCAATGGTCATGCATAAATGCATTTTACATCTCTCTCAGTCCATGTATCTAATATCTATGGTATACACTCTTGGAAAGTCTCAAGGCCGAAGATGCATTAAGTTGGCTACAACTCTACCGCTACGAGAGTGATCCCTCATGTTCTTTCCCTGCTTCCTTGATCTTAGCTTCGATCACATCGTCGTCGTCGATTCCCTTTGTGTCTCGAAGCCAGCTTTTAAGAATGCAGTTTCCTTTGGCGGCATGACGTTTGCAACCTTTGCAGGTTCGTCCATGATGGACCATCAGCACATGTAACCCGTACTTAAGCTCTCCCGGTATCCTTACGTCTAAGTGAGCTTGGGTCATCACCCGATCTGCTTTCTTTGGCACCCAGCCCAGCAAGTGGCTAAGCCTGTAGACATGTGTGTCCACGGCGAAGCTCTCTCGCGCAAGACAGAACAATAGCACACACGATGCCGTTTTGGGCCCCACACCGTCATAACTCTGAAGTTCTTCCATGATTTGTGTGTCTGTCAGATCCGGAGAAGTCAAGTGCTGCAGGGAGTAAGAGCCGTGCTTCGTGTGCACAGAACGGAGGATGGCCTGAATGGTCTTTGATTTCTTCTGCGCTAGTCCACCATGCTTGATCGCGTCATATACCAATGGTTGCGGGGCCTCAGCGATAGCCGCAAAATTATGATTCCCAAAAGCCGCATCTAAATTCTGTTTGGCACGTGTGGAATTGGCAGCGGACGTATTCTGAGACAGAATAGTGCCAATGAGGGAGTCAAGGACGTCTGGAACGTTGCCGCATGTTTTGGCCGAATTCGCTGTATCTGAAGTAGGTCGGCGAATGAATGAGCGTTCGCCGTACGTTTGAGCGAGGAGTGTGTGTACCCCATGGGCTTCCTCGGTAGTAGGATGAGGATAGTCGGGAAATGGCGAGGCAGCGGCGTAGGTAGAGACAAGTTTGAGTTTCTTTGATGTGTTCAAGGAAACTGGAGGAGAGGATGGCCTAGGTCTTTTCAGACTTGATGAGGTCTCTCGCGCGTGCCTATCATCACCAAAAAGATCTGAGAGGGGCGAGAGTGAGAGTCCGCGTTTAATTGGTGAAGAAAAATGGGGGACAGCTCGTTTAGTGGTATTTCGAGTCATTATATGTCCTAACGAGAGCGTTCTTACAGACAGGAAATACGAGTGGTGCTGCGAAGAATCTGAAGTGAAACTTACCTGATTCAGAATTCCGTCCCGTGCCGGGCGGCAGTCGTCGCCGCAGGGTTCGGCACTAACGGTGCGATGTCACACAACACATACGTCACACCTTAAATAAGGCTGCGGCGTAGGCTGGAAACTTGCCACCCACGAACTAACGAAAGCAAACGCCTTTCATTGTGATGGCAGATGACGAGACACACGACCCAATTCACATTTTGAACGATGCGAACGCCTCAGCTGGCGCAGCGGACACGACGAATCCATGGGCATCCGAGTCGTCAACTGACCTTGATCACATAAACGGTCAGTGAAGCTAGATGAACCTGCGGCACAAGCTATACCCCTGACTTTAACCCTGTCACTGTGGTCAGTTTTCCCACCACAGACTTCAGAGCTACTCCTACCTCAAATGGATCCACCACTTGCAGCTGCGTTAGATCCGTCAGACGAACTCGATCCTCTGGCTATTGACCCTGTGGAGAAGAATGCTCGGGAAGCATGGGAGAGTGCTGAAAGTTATCCACCTCCGGCTCAAGATCTTTCGAACTCAAGTGCAGCGAGTCCTATAGCGTCCATTCCCCCACCTTCCGCACTCCCGCAGAAAGATGAACCACCATCTCCGCAAACCGCGCCACAAATTCCTGCATCTGCCCCAGCGACATCCTCAACCTTCCCCTCGCTTGCTTCTCTTGCTCGAACTCTAACCCGATCACCAAGGCGGTCCGTCACACCTCCTCTTTCGTTGCCCCCACGAACTTCTTCTTTGCATCATGCACACCATGCTTCTCTTCCCTCAGTCCCTATAAAGCTCATACCATCCGCCTCTCTTACCACTGCAAGTCTCAGCGAGACAACGTCACAAGCTCACCCCGTGGTCGATGAACAAGGTTCCCGCACAACTGCTCCCCCAGGTTCTGATGATGTTATAATCACAAGTTCTCCAAAGCCAGAAGGCCAGTTTGATTTTCAAAAGTTTCTTGATCAAATGAAGACAAAAGGAGCCGATCCGATAGCGAAGTATCTGCGGAGGTGTGTCAAAACTGTTGCCAATGGGAGAGCGTTCTGAACATATGATCTCGCAGTTTTCTTTCTAATTTCGCCAAGAAGACTTTTGCGGTGAATGACCAGATCAAAATCATACACGACTTCCTTGACGTGAGTATTCCTTTTCTGACCAATAGTGTATGCGTTGTGGACTGCTTCTAGTTCATCTCGGACAAAATGCGGACAATGGAGGGCTCCCCTTGGCAAAATTCTACGACACAAGATTTTGATAATGCCATGGAAGCGATGGAGAAGCTTGTGATGAATAGACTATACGAATTGTACGCTTTATTCCATCACATTCTCAGCGCCAGCCCAGTATTCACATGAATTTGTTGACAGCACGTTCCAGCCTCTACTGCCCCCGTCGCAACGCACCACCGATGATCTTGAACGAGATCATGTCTTACGTCAACGTATTCTCCTCTTTGGTTGGTTACGTGAGGAACACCTCGACGTTCCAATTGGGGGCGAAGCAGGCCCAGTAGGCAAGGAAGTCAACGGATTCCTGCAATTCGCACAGCAGGGTACTGCTTACGATCGTTTATAGTGTTAAGCCGTTCGATGCTGATGCATTGCTTACTCTGTTTTGCTAGAGCTGTTGAAGATCAACCACTACAAAGCGCCGCGCGACAAGCTAATATGCATTCTAAATTGCTGCAAGGTCATCTTCGGTACTTCGTAACTCCTCTTTTCTAAACGCCCCGCGGTGGTGCCATTTCCTGTCCTACCTGTCAATGCTGTCTCTGTCGCGAGCGGGTCACTCACACAATTTTCTCACTCTAGGTTTGATTCGCCACATGAAATTGTCTGAAGGGGCAGACTCTTTCATCCCCATCCTCATTTTCGTGGTACTCAAAGCAAACCCTGATCATTTACTGAGCAACGTAGAGTCAGCTGCTAGCATATATTAACGTGTACCCGTTCTGAAGTGGCTTCAGGTATATCAATCGCTTCCGGAGCCCAAGCAGACTGCAAAGCGAGGCAGGGTATTACTTATCCAGTTTGGTAGGTATTTTTTTCATCTAAATCGTAACCATTTCATAGGGATATCTTCAGATGGGCGCAGTGTCATTCATCGAAACTATGGATCACTCATCCCTGTCGAATATCTCGCAGGAAGAATTCGAACGGTGCATAGTCCAATCTGACATGTCATGCTCCTTGGTTAAAAATTTTTTTAAACCTTAGGAACGTCGAAGCCGCCATCGAAACGCTCCCTATGACGCGTACCCCGTCACCGCCTAGTAACATCCGGCCACAAACTCCACGAACACCGAACCTCACCGGTTCACCCATACCGACGACTCCCAAGCTCCGTCCAACAATATCTCCTTTGGCGGGTGAAGAGGCTGCACGACCCCTCTCCCTTCCGATACCATCGTCCTCCTCAGATGTAGCTGCTAATGGTGTAAACTCTGAGCATCCAGATTCTTTACAGGTGTCTCTCGCGGAAGATACTCGTCGTTTCTTCCAGCGAACTTCAGATACTATCTCCAAACCGCTCGTGGCGATCGGGCGTATCTTCAGTGATGCATTAGACGAGTCTGGAATTTCTGGCCAGCAAGGTAACAAGGACAGTGATCGGAGGGTAGGATGGCGGGATCTCCCTGGACCATTTGCACCCCTCAGTGTTGGAAATGTGCAACAAGAGAAGCGGGAGCCTCCGGTTCCACATTGGTCCCACCCTGACCAAATAAGACAGCATGATGCTGTACCACAAGCACCTCAAACGCCATTGGGCGACAGTAGCTATCAGCCACCTATACAGACACCTTATAAACCCCGGGTTAGGCCGGCTTACTCGAATTCCTCAGCACGCTCATATTTGGGATCATCGCCTGGGACCGACTATACACCATCTTCCCGTGGTCAGCCGTTGACGAATCAACCAATAGCCCTAGGAGAGTCGCAGCCTTATCGCCAGTCACCTACACTAGCGCCACATGCACTTCCTGCACAACGACACCTTCAAACACCAAGCCCACATCCATCACGCAACCCAACGCCTACGTTGGACTTGGGCGCGCTTCAAGACGAAATTGATCGGGCACATTTAGCGGCGCAAGATGCGGCGCGGGCTACATTGATGCAGATATTCCCAACAGTAGACCGGGACGTGGCAGAGATGGTGTTAGAGGCGAACGATGGTGATCTGGGGAGAAGTATAGAGGGTTTGCTCGAGATAAGCGGAGGTGGACCTCAAGCTGTAGTACATTAAGAGCAATGCTATGGGTGGCACCGACCACGTAGAGGCTCGTCTCTACATACAAGATTAATATGGCCCTGGGGTCTATAGCGCTATTCTGTAGTGGGACATTCCACCAAATGCTCCGTGATGTTTGACTCATTGTGTGCTAGTAAAGCAATGGAGGCAAGTGAACTGGGAGGAACTACTTGCGAGGTAAGCTCCAGTCGCCAGAATGAATTTAATGAACGAACGGAAATAATACACAGCCTAGTTGACGTGGTGTTGATCAGGATAGATGAGAGGGGCGAATCAAGACCCCATCATGGAGTGATGTGTGGGGGCACATCTCCTTGTACGCAGCAATGGTTTGGTCGTCCAAGCATAAGAAGCCCAAACCAACGAGCATGCGCTGTCCTCCTCTTCTCATCTGGTTATTCTCGACCGATTCATTAGTCTGGGGATTGACAATAACCTTGTTGTCGGTGGTGCTGGACATGACTAGTCTTATTGGATGGGGAAAAGAAGGTGGAGGGCCTTCAAGTGTTCGCTTCTGTGAGAGGTGTGGAGTTTGAGGTATAGTTGCTGGCTCTGCCGTGTCAGTACTGCGCAACCATTCGGGGCGCAGGGGGCCTCCTTGTTGGACAAAGATACCGAGTCCGACGGGGGTGTTAATGGTACTAGCGGTCATCTTGATGGACACGGACTTGCCTGATGATCTGAATGCAGTATAAAGGACGCCCGCGATAAAATCGTCCAAGCTTTATATCGCTATAGGATCTGCTGGGGCGGATGCGGCTGATGCAGTGCGCCTCAGACGGATCCATGCATGAGACACCCGAGGCCCCGAGCCACGTCTTGGAACCAACTTGAGCCAAGACACCCAACCGGCACTCGACCCTTTGACATAATATACAGCACAATATTTGGTAGTATCGTGACCCTACCTATTTTTAGATTTATTTTGACCCACTCCCGTCTGATTGTTTCCTCGTCCGTCGCTCGCTCGAGGGCAGAAAGGGAAGCGGGACTAGCAGATTGATGTTTGCACAAACGCCCCGTACTACAGCTTGCCACTCACCGTTCGCGTCTCACATTTTGCTTGGCCTTGGGTTTACGGGTTTAACCTGGGCAATACTGGTAAGTCTCCCAACTTACCTAGTACCTGTTATCTGCAACAACAACTCCTATAATGATGGGTTTATAGGATGCAGCTAGGCGCTAAGTATTAACAGCACTATAGCCACGCTTGAAGCACTGCTCACAAAGCTCACAGAGCTGGAGGATGCCAAGGCAAAGCTAATACAAGCACTGGACAAGACAGTGGCGGATATTCCATATTTGGCATTGCGGACGTGCACGACATCAACCATCACGCCCATACGAACAACCTACCAACGAAATACTCTCTAATATTTCAAGGCCGGTGTTGCCCTACCCTCACTACAGAGAAGCCATTTGAATGCTCGTATCACAAGTTTCACGCCACTGGCGTATCGTTGCCCTGCAGACGCCCCAATTGTGGACATGCATCTGCATTAATGTCAGGAGGTCTGTGGTGAAGCTGTGTGATCTCTACCTCAAAAGATCTGGAGGATGTTTTCTCGACATCATATTCAAGCAGGCAGGGGGTACTATGACGATCAACGTGACAGCGAGAATTTCCAGCAATATTTGAACAGCCTCATTCCGCCTGCTGCTCTTTGGCGGGAGTTGTCCATCTTTCCTGCACTTCCTAATGGAGTCTTCTCGGTTCTCCAAGGCATTTATGCCCCAGCCGACCTCCAAAAACTCTGCCTTCGCAAGATAACCATCTGGCCCTACCCTCCAAACCGATATACTCACCTGTTCACTGGTGGCACTCCTGCTCTATCCTCTATTCAATTATATGAACATTATGTCGAGGCTTTTCGGCCGCCTCTTGTCACTGTGACCTCTCTCACTCGTCATGCTCATCATCAGGCACTCACCCACCAGAATGCCTGCGAATTGTTCATGACTATCCACTCCTTGACACATCTTGTTGTGGACGCATTTCTGATCCGCCCGTCTCCCTACCTACATCCCATTGCATTGCCGTCTGTCCTATCGCCGCATCTTTCTCTCATTTCAACTGATTTAATTGGCACTCTACAATGACTTGATCTACCCAGTCTCGAGGCGTTAACAATTGACAGTACATAAAGGAGAATACCAAGTTATCTTTAACCTTCTCCACGGGTTTCCTGGGCTTGTCATGCCTTCGCTCGCTGAAGTTGATGGGTAAGAGCACATCGATAACCAACCGCATATTGTATTACCGCTTTCCCCAAGCATCGAAGAGGTAGCATTTGACTATCCGAGTCACACCGTTGACATCCTGGATGTACTCAGTAACAGCAATTCAACAGTAGGACCGCTTTGGCCAAATTTTCACGCAGTGTCCATCGTGCATCCACAGATACTCATGGGTCTCACATTGTCTATTATCACATCAATCGACAATTGTAGCATCTGGAAAGCCCATCTCGCATGTCACATTGTCCTCAGCTAGATATAATAAGTCAGGTCGAACACGAGCCGCTACAGCATTTGAGGGAGCGAGTTGTCCTGGAAGTGCACTCATGAGTAGCGAGGAGTCGTTTAATTGACAAATGTTAGCTCAGCCTTGCCATTTTTAAGCTCTTGGGCCTACAAGCAAACCTTTCACCTTAGATATACTAAAGTTCAGCTACATGAGCAACAGTTGTGATAGTAATACAGCTGCTCTCTGCCACTGCCATTCTCGAGAGAAAGGTACTCAGGACACAAGAACGCTTGAAGAAATACATCATTGGCAGGGCATCGCAGCTCAGACGAGATACAAGAAGTCCTCCCGGCCGCAAACGGTAGCCGAACCAGCGAAGTATGTTGTCACCGACAACTGATCCTTTGGCAGAGCAGATAGTAAGCCAAGGTGAAAGAGTACAAGACCTGTTGAAGTCATACGGCATTAGTAAGCCTAGAACCCCGTTAGTTACATAAAAGCCTCGCTAGAAGACTCCTAGTAGAGTGTATACAGTATGTTACCAATAATTATTAGCTCAACTAAATGGTGTGCCTAATATTTTCAATTCAGTTTGCTAATAATTATTGGTAACATTATATATACACTCCAGTACCTCACTGAATCCGCCATTCACTAGAGAGCATATATTACCAATATATATTAGCAAATGAATTGGAGTCCCAAGTACTCAATTGGTATCATGCACACCTTTCAGTTGAGCTAATAATTATTGGTAACATATACACTAGTACTCTGTGCCAAAAGTGGATTTGATTTGTCTCACGTGACCTGATCATGGACCTTGCTGAAAAGATCCTAGCGTCATTGTAGAAGTAAGCTTATTCTCATTTCCACCGTTCTCACGACGGCCACGTGAAAGTGCTCTGCATGCCTCAGTGAAGATGACAGCGGTTCAGAGTAGCTAGCGCACGACACAAGCCGCCCATTTACTGTATACCTGCATTATTATTCATATCATAATATATCACATTTGCTGGTCTTTATCCACCGCAAATTCTAATGACATGGGACTGGGTGGGAGGCGGAGCGGTCAACCGATACATACTGTGCAGCATGAAGGTGAACGACTACTAGCTAGCAGCCCGATCGAGACCTGCATTGCGCTAATAAATAAATACTGTACAGTTCGAATACAACAAAAATAACTACTACACAAGGCAAGCCATGACTCCAAAGATCTCGCGACTTGAGTCAAGCGCGGCTGCCCAGAGATTCTTCAGCATCCATAGCCCATTGTTCCATGTCTTGCAACGGTAGACCTTCAAACGAAGCCACCATCTGCGAGCACGCGTTAATAATGATGCCAATTAGTGAGCAAACTTTGGAAGATGAGCTGACTTGATCCAATGCATCGAGCTTTTGTGATGTTCTGTCGTCATAATGACGTTGCTGTATCTCGTTGGTCTCTAACTTTGCAATCAAACTCTCGTTTTCTGCAGCAAGCTATGATGCAACGTCCATTTAGCGTTCACCAGCCTCACCAAGGCATAATATACCTTGTCTAGTTCTAAAAGCATCCGATCGCGCTCCGATACAAGTACGGGTACAGTCCGTGCGTGTACAGCAGCTCGTGGTTCGAGGTTTGACATCCAGACGTCTTTGGCGTGCTGGTACTGATCCGTCTGTTTTCTTGCTCGACCCTCTAAGACTACCTCATGTAAAACGTCAGTGGCGGCCGGAGCGTCATGATCAGCGAGTAGCTGATCACATTGTTGCTATAGGACACGCGAAGACGCGTAAATTGACCGCGATTGTGACTTGACAACATGAACAACGGCAAACCTTAGTGACTTCAAGGATGTTCTTGGCCATCTGAGTACGCAATGTTTGAGCCTTCACAGGAAACTCCTCGCAGTATGTGGGAAAACATTCTTTGAAATCTTCATAACTAGGATCATGGTCAAGGGGTTCGGAATGAGCATATTAAGCAAAGACAAGCTCAATAGAGGTGCATACTAACGTCCATTTTGACGCTGCACTTTGCGTGGCCAGTTGCAGCGCCGAGTAGAAATTTCTATATCGTTTACTCGATCCAGGCTCAGATACACGCTCGTTTTGTCCTTGTTGCTCTGTGGGCATGGTCGATAGTAAGGGACGGGCACTGTGACTAAGCCAGCGGCCCAGCGCACATTCAACACTCATGGACCTGCGGAATGCAGCCACAGCGGACGGTCCCGATGAGAGGAACGATGCTGTTGGTGCGCAGCCACCGCAAACCAGAAGGTGAGCTTCGAACCATTGAGGCCATAACAATAATACTCACGCAGGTGTTGGACTAGCTCCATTTCTTCATTACTGTTTCTCACATTCTTGCTGTTCTTGATGACTGGTGCAGGTAGTGAGGAAGCCTCTATTGCGTCGAGAAACCAACACAGTGAGCCTGTACAATTGTCACTTCGCGGATGTCAACTTGACCATAATGTGTGTAGGGGAGGCTCTCGAATCTTTAAAGTACCAACAGACGAATTATACCGCTTGGCTTAATGGCACCGAATCGAACTTCACCATGGTACGTTTAGTACAAAAAAAGACATCTTCGAGAGTTCATATACTTTCTGAAGCCATCAGAGGACCCCACCCTCTCTCCCCTCGTTCACTCTTTGCTTCCTACACCACTCAAGCTCGACGGCCAAATCTCATACTATCACAACATTTCAGGGTTTATCAACGGACCTTCTAAATTTTATAATCTCACATCGCTGCATGAAGCATCCTTTGCTACATCTAATGAATCAGTATCACCCCTTTGGTACCCCTTAGCAGATCAATTTTTGAAACACGCTCGGCTCAATGCAACTGAGGTTTCTGAGCGAGTTGGGACGTATAATTGGACTGGTATCAATAAAATCACCCTCACTATCATGGAATTCCGGCGTGAGGATGACGCCGAATCACTACGATCTCTGGAAGAGCTTAATCTCTTGCATGTGTGTATACCCAAGATAACCACTAGATGTTCTCTGACAATATGATTAGGGAAAGATCGAATTCAGCAATCCGGGCGAGAACTCAGAGCTGAGATTTCAAATCAACGGGGTTCACTTTCCTGATAACGGATCTTTTGTAGGATCCGCAGTACCAAAAGGGTAAGATCCCTTTACTTTCCACCGGCCTCCTTGCGGTTATTGCAACTTACAGTGGCGGCTAGACATTTCTCTGACCTCCGCGAACTGCCTTCGCTTGTCCCGTCCCATATCAGGAATGCAACAGCTCGAGCTCTTGCCCCTGAGTTGGATCGTCGCATTGCACGACTCAATAACATGATTGATAGCGGATCAATCGAGACCGATTCGAGCTCAAACGGCACGTCGCTTTGGCGCATGTCTGGATGTTTCCTCCTATATCCAGCTAATTTCGAGAATTCTCTGTAGGTGAGCCTGGACTTCCGACTTGCGACTTCTCATTCCACCTTCAATTAAAACCTTCGAATCTTGCACGTCTGTTGATGGAAGAGTTGGAGTCGGAACTTGAGAGCCCGACAGGCGTATCCACAGCACAAGCACCACCCCTGATACTTGATGGTATATTAATCAGCAAGAATTGTGGTATACTTCTAGAAACCCGGGATGCTAAAGGATTAAAGTCGGTTTTTCAAGTTTTACGAACCGCCTGGTAGCACTTACTGTTATGCACAACAGAGTCCAGAGGTTTTGGCGGAAGGCTACTACATGTAACTTATTTACCTTCCTAACGATGTCTTTTTATTTATGACATCATGACTACTTCTCACCTAGATGCTGGATACGCGTTTGTGGTTTATCTTGGCCTTCTTGTACTGCTGGCACGCCAAGTAGAATCCGACACTAGTCGAACTCCTGCTGGTTTGTCGAGGGTTTCACGATGGAGTTTTATTGCTCAGGCTGGAGCAGACGCCATCTCATTTGTTGGAGTGTGTTGAAATGTTTAGTTTGTCGCGTTGTTATATTCACTGAGCGTGACATGGCAGCATCTTACGTTTGGGATATTTTCGGACAATCGGTCTTCTCTATCGCTGATGGCACCTGGATTTTTGGCCTGTTTGCTCCTTGTATACCAAGCGGTGAGTTTGTCATGTCTTACCTGTGTGATTTCTAGGACCAACGACTTCTGCCAGCAATATGCTATACTTATCAATCAGATCCAAGGCCCGGAAGATGCTGCATTGAGAGAAACCGCCAGAATCCCCGGTCCTTCTGATCAACCTGTAGACCCTGGTTCTGCGACGGCTTCAGATTCTGATGCTGTCCCACAGGACGCCATAGGGAATACAGGATTTCTTAGAGCGACTAGGTCACGTCTGTCCGTGGAGCCACAAACAAGGTTTTGTGAGTCTCTGTCATTTGTGCTCTGAGTAAGCAATGTCTGGTCAATGCTGATGTTGATTCCGCAAATACAGGGTTCCTGGTTGTGATCTCCATGGTCTTTTTCTTCAACCTCATATTTTCTCCCATTTTGGCCTTGTTTGCCATTGGCACGATATATTCATTTCTATGGGCCCCGCAAATCGTCCGTTCGGCTCGTCGTGGGTCCCGGCCTGGTCTGAATAAGGATTACCTCATCGGAAGTACAATTGGAAGGTTATTTTTTGCGCTTTGTAAGAGACAGACATACCGTTCCATGTTCACCACCTGATCTTTCCCCATCAGATATCTTTGGCTGCCCTGAAAACGTGTTAGGGATTGACCCTTCACGTAGGTAACGATATTGGAAGTTTGCTCAAGCTCACCTGAAACCTTCGTAGCACATGTTTGGATGATTGTAATACTGGTATTCGTCCAGGTCCTGATTCTTCTTGGCCAAGACGTATTTGGGCCTTCCTTTTTCCTTCCGAAAGGAGTGCGTCATGCCAGTTTTTCCTGCTCGTGCTTTTCCTGATATCGCCAAGTGGGTCACCGCGAAGGTCTATGATTATCATCCGGCTATCCCTTTCCCGGATGCAGAGGCCCCCAAGCAATCTCTGGGGGATTGTGCAATCTGCATGGAACACATCGTGGTCCATCCTGACTCCCCTGTCAATACAGGCAAAGGTACAAGCTCACCATTACTTTCCTCGACAACTGTTGGTCTGCGAAGAGTATATGCCTTGGCTCCTTGCCATCATATTTTTGTAAGCCTGCCGCCTATCGTTTGGATATATGAGTAACTGAATCGACTTGCAGCATACACAATGTTTAGAGCAATGGCTGGCCATCAAGGTGAAGTTACTTCCTCCACCGAGGATGATCTGTTCTTCTGATGGCCCCACCGCAGAACATCTGCCCTCAGTGCAGACGTCCATTGCCTCCGTTATGATATTCGTGCATTATTTTCCGGCTCGCTCCTGCGCAATAGCTGTACCACCAGTATGGCACATGTAATTTATATGGTCAATTGTACTCCGCTATAATATAAATACAGATCACATCGCATCATCAGCCAGTCACAGGTGCTGTAGTCAACAATTGCCATTGGTCTTTTTGACAGCTGTGGGGTGTTTTACGTAACTTAACAAATGTGTGCAGGTGGAGTCCAAGGATCTTGCCCTGTCCCTGAAATGAGCTTCTTTCGAACCTCCAGGCCGATATATAAGTGCTGCTGGTGCGAGTACAATCAAGGTTTGTCCTGTGGCCTGGCAGCGACTGTTCAAGCAGCATGACACAAACTCCCAAGGAAAGTGCTGAAACCCTCAAGATAAAGGCGGATGGACATTTGGTCGAAAGTACAGGCTCTGCGTCCAGCGAAGTGGACGAGCGCGGCCTGCTCAGAAAAATAGACATGAAATTCATCCCGTGGCTGAGCTTCCTTTACTTTCTTAGCTTCCTCGATCGAACCTCCATTGGCAACGCAAAGGTAAGTGTCTTAATTACTATATCTGATTACGAGTCGACTCCGTGGCATGCAATTATACGTAGTTGTACGGCCTTGAAAAGGACCTACACATCACAGATAAGCAATACTTGTTGACTTTGACTGTGTTCTTTATCAGTTACGTGCTTGCGTCTATCATTCGTCCCTTGGCTCGTGTTGGGCTGATGTCTTGAATACAGGCTATTGGGCATTTGAGGTTGGCATCAGTCTCGCTTTCTTATCCCATCATGTTCGAAGGAACTGTCGTTAGGTCCCAAGTAACATATTTCTCAAACGCCTGCGTCCCTCCATCTGGCTTCCGGTCTGCATGACGATTTGGGGTATTTGCATGGTGATCCTCCTTGCCTTACCCGATCTCGCAGCGCTGACAATTATCCAGACAGTCCAAGGGCTTGTGCACAACTACGGAGGTCTTCTTGGTCAGTGTGATGTTTAAGTGATAAACTATCCGTAAAGAACCTCTGGACAGCCGTGCGGTGGCTTTTGGGCATGTTTGAATCGGGCTTCTTTCCAGGTAAAACGATCGTATCTCAGTGTATTCCCAAATGATGGGATACTCTTAGGCGTCACGTATCTGTTCAGTTGGTCAGCTTTCCACCCCTGACAACCTTGAGTCATATGTTAATTACACACGATGTAGCTGGTACAAGCGTTCCGAGCTTGGATTTCGAGCAGCCATATTTACATCCATGGCTACGGTATCGGGGGCTTTTGGAGGTTTATGGCGTTCTGGTGTGGTTATTTGACGCGGCCCCTCACACACTGGTTGCAGGTCTTCTCGCCGCCGCAATATCCAACATGGGAGGTGTCGGCGGTAAACCAGCATGGGCATGTGTCTTGAAAATTCTAGCTTCTTCATGCTGAGCCTCAATCTAGGCGTGGATTTTTATCCTAGAGGGTCTAGTAACCATCGTAGCAGGGTGTCTCTCATTCTGGATAATCCAAGACTTTCCCGAAACGGCCAAGTTCTTGACTGACGCGGAACGTAAGTTCATTATGCAGAAATTGAAGGACGATGGGCAGTTCAGCGTGAGCGGGGAAGCATTCAATATTAAGTATGTATGGCAAAGTTTGGGGGACTGGAAGACCTGGGTTTCCAGTAAGTCGCCAGTGGTCTTTCTGTAACCTGCTTGTTATATGGCGGATGCAGTGATGCTAGCGGCCTCATAGTGAGCCGTCAGATTTTGTGCCATAACATAACTAATAACTGACCTAAGTGTTTTAGCGATGGTCCCCTTTATGCCTTTTCACTTTTCACGCCAAGCATCATCAACCAGGTATGAACTTTATAATGTCTTGGGGGAAAATTGCTCATCTGGTCTTAGTTAGGTTAATATGTGAATTGCCTGATTTTTCTTTTCGCTTACATCTTGCGTCAGGGTTCACAGCTACCTCAGCAAATTTGCTGAGCGTGCCTATCTACGTCTTTGCTTGTATCCTCACATGTGTCGTCGGTTATTACGCGGACCTTAGGGGTAACAGGGGACATTTCAACCTCATGTGCTTGGCTATTGGGATGACGGGGTACATCATCCTGACGACGTCACGGAATGCGGCACTTTCGTATTTCGCCATTTATTTGGCAGCGGCGGGAATATACCCAACCATTGCGAACTCCACGTAAGAAGACCTATTATGTTATTGTCTCTAATGCACCGAGGCCTATCTGCCACAGGGCATGGTATGCGAATAATACGGAAGGAAGCTACAAGAGAGGTGTGACGGTCGCGATGGCAATAGGGTTGTAAGTCACTACATTCTTCGAGGAACTACGAACCCACATAGGCTTCAAAGCGGTAACTTGCAGGGAGCCGTTTCATCGAACGTTGTATGTGCCCGTGGATTCCTATAGCAGTGCTAGTCCGTTCACTCTATCTAGTATCGTGCTAGAGACACACCATGGTACATGCTGGGGCATGCGATCCAACTGGGCTACATCACGATGGGGTTCGTTGCGACATGCGTGCTTATTCTGGGGTTACACACCGAAAACAAACGTCGAGAACGTGGGGAGCGGGATGAAGTGATTGTAGAGAGAGAAAAGACAGAGATGTTAGATGCGGAGACAGAGAAGCAAGCAAAGGTCAACGGAGTGTATGAGAGCGTAGAAGCGGCGAGGAGAGCCAAAGGAGACTTATGGAGTGGCTACAGATATCACCTCTGAAGGGTGTGCTTTACTTCGAATGAATGTCCGGATGATCGACTTCGAGGTTGTGCTCGCTGAAGGATTCGCCAAGTTCATCCACCGGACCAGATTGTAATAATAAAGGCTGATACAAGGGCTGAGTCGACTCCAAGGCGTTTCCTAGTGTGAGCTGGGTCGCGATCACATCGAAATTTGTACCGGCCGCCTTGCCATTGGACGAGTTGAAAAGATAAATAATTCAAGTTAGCAACCGTGCCAAAAAGTCTGCATCTCCAACCATCCAGTTATGGCTGTAATATTCCTGGTCTTTGCTCCACAAGTCTTCCAACACCAGTGGAAATGGAATGATGTGTCAGCAGCCATGGACCATGGGCGTTTGTAGCGTCCGGCGCAGTCAGACGTTCACATATTCTTATTGCCTCCAGACCTGCGTATAGAGCATGGTCGCTGTTACGATGACCTCGACTAATACCTCAGCGCCTGAAAGGCTGCCACCAACGTTGACAAACGGGACTCCGTTGTCTTCCGTCTCTACAGACACCATGTCTGTTTCTGACATAAAGGACCAGGCGAAGAGCAATGTCCAGCGCATTAAGGGTGCATCCGCGTTGAGCCTTTTGAAGGCTGCAAAGGAGCAGTCCACTACCGCGAGCCTACAGGAGGGTGCAGGCGACTTGAAGAGCGCACTCCGGGCCTACATCATGGCGTCCAGGTTAGTTAGCTACCATGAAGTCACACAGCAACCTTACCACGTTGTTCTATTCAAGCTTGCTTCAAATGATATATGATTCCACCGAGTACAGAGCTGAGTCCACTGATGCCAAGAAGAGGGGAGTATTCTGGAAAGAGTTCAAAGATTTCAACACAGTAAATATCCTCTTGTGAAAATCTACTGTATACTAATGCTTCACGTAGCATTTCATGACTACCGTACTACCTCGCACACATAAGTTGGAAACAAAGCTGAAGGATCTTGAGCAGGCACATCAACTGAGGTACGGTCTGTGTTCAGTTTGTCCGTGATCTCTTGGTTAAGCTCGCAACAGCGAAAATGGTAATTTGCATGGAGCTACAGATCCAGCAGATGGTCCCAACAGGAAGCCGGGCGGCACCATCGCCGATCGTATGCGCTCCCTTCAGGACCATGGTCTGTCGGTCGGTGTCACCAAACGATTTTCTCGCGATCTCAGCGCCACAGCTCCCACCTCACCTCGCGTGACCTCACGTCCACCGCCTATAGTTCCCAAAACACCATTATCCAACGCCTCCAATATTTCTTCGCCGCCCCCTGTGCAACCTCTTACACCTTCTCACGCCTTGTCCTCTCCTCCATTACCTCCTTCAACCCTCTCCTCTCCACACACGTTCGTGTCAACTGCCTCTTTAGGGCCTCCATCGCCCACATCGTCGACAGGCTCCTCTCCTCGTACCTTCGATTTTACTCCCTCTGCGTCGACGTCCAGTGCTGTGTCTGCTTCTTCTAGGCACGCCCTGCACCCCACGCGCACGGAGTCTGAGTTTGCTCACGCCTTCCCATCAATCGACGAACTGAACGAACAACTTGACGCCTTTCCCTCTGTACCTACAGAACGTCCTTCGTCACCTGCATTCCCTTCCGTACCCACGACGAAACCTGGTCGCAGTCCATTACCCCCCCCTCCGTCCTCCGCGCGAGACTTGCGCCGACCTCCAAGCCCTAGTTCCAGTCGACATATCAGTGGCTTAAGCGGATCGATTGCCGCTGTCCCTCCTGTACCCCCGCAATCACCAGCCTTACGCTCATCCCCGTCAATTGCTGATCGAGGCCAACCACACCAGCGTCCCGCAAGTACTCCAATTCCGCCGACGAACAGCGGCGTTAGCCAGCCGACTTCCCCATCTGAGCGATCACCAGCAACCAAGCCGTATCGCGAGCTTCCGCAGATACCCACAGGAACGGTCATTCCTCCACCCTCGAATCCAAATTTTGTTACAACAACGCCGCTGAGGAATGTGAATGGTAGTGGTGGTAGTAGCTACCACAGTCATGGATCAGGGGCAAAGTTCTTACCGGTGACGAGTACCATTCATCCTCATACCCTCAAAGACTATCGAAGTCGCCTTGGACTCAAGATCCTACTCCTGGATATACGGACACGTGGTGAGTTTGATGCGGAACGTATCTCGGGTGATGAAGTCGTATGCCTCGAACCAAGCATTCTCACGCGCGACAAGTGCGTCTTACATTTCTTCTTGTGTCCCCTCTGGTTTAATGTAGTAATCGCATTTCCTAATATAGGATCACGTCTGCAACCATTGAGTCCGCGCTCGTCGTCTCGCCATCTTCTGAACGCGCGCTTTTCGTGAACCGTGCAAAATTTGATTTGGTAGTCATGTATGATGCTTCGTCAACAACCCTTACCCCTCCAACTTCTAGTCTTGTACGTGCGATATTCGAGATGGAATATATCCATAGCCTAAAGCGCCCGCCCGTCCTTCTTGTCGGTGGCCTTGAGGCTTGGAAACGTGAAGTTGGAGACCAAGGTGTAGTGAGAGGTACACCAATAGGAGTTGATGGACTAGTGGTCAACGGTGTGAAGGAACATTCCCCCGAGACGACTGCTGATACGGCCCCCGTCGTACCGGAATTGCCAAATCCCAGTGTTCCACCAGACCCCCATGCAAGGTGGGTTCCTAGCACTCGACCTAGGGCAGGGACACAGGATTCTATTGTTTCGGGTGCCAGGGAGCGATCCAGAACGTACTATGCAACTCAAACTCCTGCAAGGTTAGCAGACTTATCTTTGAAACAGTTGAATGACAGTTGATGTTCTTTTAGCCCACCTCCTCCATTGCATGACCAGACTGAAATGGATTCTGCAAGACGCTTGGTTCGGAGACCTGCGCTGGCACGACCGCCGTCCTCAAATCAAGTATCAGGAATGTTTAACAGAACATTGGCAGATAATGTATGTTTATGTCTTGCGGTCGTCTGCATACCTTTCATGTATTTCCTCGTAGATTACAGGACAGCACATGCCACAGTCCGCGCTCGGTGGCCAGCACTCAGGCATGTCGCAGACCCAACACACTGGTGCTATACAATATCCATCCACAATGCCTTCAGGAGTGTCACCATATCCAAGCTCGTCCCATGTGGGATCCTCTTCCACCACCTCACTTACATCCACTAGCAGCTTCCGTGCGTCTACTAATGATGGTATCGTTTCGCCCCCACCTCTGGCGTCTGTGAACCCTTCTCCTTTATCCCGGCGTAGAAGCGATTACATTGATCAGGCACATCAGCCTTATTCGGGTGTAACACGACCATCCATTGATTACCCTGATCTATCATCACAACATATCTTGCGTCCACCCCCCGCCGCAGCGTCGTCTGCCCTTGAACGGCATGACCAGCGTCCTCGGGCAGCTCAGCATGGACACTCATTCTCTTTGTCCGGCCCGCTGGCCCCAACAATTCAATCGGATTATCCCGTTACCTTCTGGAGCGACGTGCAAATTGGCACGTCTGGCTTGAAGAATTTAGGCAATACATGCTACATGAACTCGACTATTCAGTGTCTTAGTGCGACCGTACCGTTTGCTCGGTTCTTCACAGGTAAATAATTCATTAAGTGACAGGGAGACTACTGACATTCCTTTCGCTGTAGATGGCCGCTGGAAGAATGCTGTGAATATGCTGAACCCTTTAGGTTCGAAGGGCAATATGGCCAAGGCCTTTGCAACACTCTTGCACGAACTGTGGCATGGTGATTTACCTTACCTGGCACCGTTTGGATTTCGGGTACGCTTTTTTCTCCTTTTGTCCCCTGCTCATCACTCAGTTCGCTTGGTCTCTAGAAATCTGTCTGCATCTTTGCGCCACAATTTGGAGGATCAGATCAACATGACTCGCAAGAGTTTCTTTCATTCCTTCTCGATGGCCTCCATGAAGATTTGAACCGTGTGCTCCAGAAACCACAGATAGAGACCACCCCGGATCGTGAAGCTCAGCTAGAAACTTTACCACAACAGATTGCAAGCGAACAGGAATGGAAAATATACCGCATGCGTAACGACAGTATCGTTGTTGATTATTTCCAAGGTCAATTCCGTAATCGATTGCAGTGCCTCACCTGTAATAAGGTAAAGAATATCCTTTGCTCTGTATATTTAATATTGAAAAGCTTCCTGGTAGACGTCCACGACTTATAACCCATTCATGTATCTGTCGCTGCCACTCCCTGGTGGACGCTCGACAAAAACTACATTATATCAATGTCTTGACGCCTTTGTCAAAGAGGAGGTTCTCGAGAAGTCTGAAGCGTGGAATTGTCCTAATTGCAAAGCGTTGCGAAAGGCGACGAAGCAGCTCTCCCTTTCACGACTACCACCTGTCCTCATGATCCATCTAAAGCGGTTCTCCTTTAAAGGGCCTTTCACTGACAAGCTCGAGACATTAGTTGACTTCCCTCTCAGGAACTTAGACCTCACCAACTATTTGCCGGCGCCACTTCCCCCCGGTGTAGACAGTGCGCGTGTGAACGGCATTACATCATCGGAGGATCCGCGTACACAACTTCCACCTTATCGATATGACCTGTATGGAGTTACCAACCATTTCGGAAGCCTCAGCAGCGGACATTGTATGTTCCCTTCCGTAGAACTTGACGTCCCACTTACCGTCTGTACTGCAGATACTGCCTTCATATCCTCCCGTGGCGGATGGCTGTATTGTGATGACAGCCGAATCACAAATGCTGAAAGTCGAGAGATAGTCGTGCGCATATTGTCTCTCGTCTTATCCATTCCTCTCTGACCAGGATTTTCAGGCACGTCCTGCGTACGTGTTATACTACAAGCGAGTAAAGCCTCGATAATCTTGTTCCGTGTGGTTCTCATTTTTATCATTGCAACGTATCTCATGCTGTACTATGGCATAAGCATCATATCACGTGGATCATGTATTGGAATGGATTCTTGGAGAAGTACAGAGCTGTTCAAAGCATAAGTATTCTATCATGCGCCCACCGTAATCGTGCCTGTCACCGAGACATCTGCGGCAGTTGATCCCGGTTGTGGTCGTTGCGCAGTCTTCTTGTTAGAGAAACAAACATGACATTCATATGTCTGTTCTTGAGACCCAGGCTTCTCCTTGACATTGACGGCATGAAAGAATGGGGAATATTCGGTGTGGCATTTGAAGCATCGCATGTCGGACGTAGGCAAATCAGTCGTCCGACTCGCCTTCTCTGAGTAGCCCGTCATTAATAAATCGAGCCGTCGAGCCTTTCGGAGTAATCCGTAAGAATTGTCCAAGATCACTTGTTTGTAGTTCTTGGCATAGACCTGCAATGCAGTCTGCGCGTGATGAATTGGGTATGGACGGGAACAAGAAGCTCTCTAGGACTTACCTCCCCTCGCTCATTGACATCGCAGAAATCATGAATTCTTCGACCGTCTAAATTATGGGTCTTGCAGAATATGACGGGTGCCATTACTCCGGTGTCACGTTTAAAATCAATTTGCACCGTAGTATCCCGTTTGCTGGCCTTGACCTGTGCAAGGAGTGATGTTAAGCGACGACTGACGCACTGCAACTTACCCCTTGCATTTCAAATGCCGCTTTGCATCCCGTCTTCCAAGCGCATGCAGGATGATACTCGGCGATACAAATGGCACACTTAACGCAAGCACCTCCTGAGCGATGACATATAGAGCAAACCTACAAAGGGGTATAAGTACGAGTAAATATGGTGCAACACATGCCATACCGTCTCCCACCGCGATTTACTGATGGTACTGACGCCTTCAACTAACCGAAGACGCGCAGCATCCGTATAGAGAACCTCGGGAGCAAACAACGAACAGAGAATATGAACCCAGCCTTGTCCTTCTGTAGGCTTACGAACCCTAAGGAACCCCAAATCCATCTCGTCCTTGGCTACAGGTCCTGGCTTTTTCCGTTCCTCTTTACGTTTGCGAGGACACAATACACAATCAGATATCTCCATAAAACACCTTAGCAACAGCGTTAGCAGTCGACCACAATCAATACATACCAGCGAAGCTTCTAATGTCGTTTCATTCTGACAGAGTTCGCAGAGCCAACCTTCTGCCTCATTGGAGTCCATGACTGAGGCGTTAGGTATAGCCCCACAGACCCCTGAAAAGAAGGTCAATCTACGTTTCTTACAATCAAGATTGATGATAAGAATCGAACCTGCATGAATTCCAACTGAGCACTGTATGCATTTGATGACTTTGCCTAATGCACCAGACTTTTTGCAACATTGGCAGGTAACATGCTTTATTAAAGGCGGTTGCGGGGTTGGGATGGAGCCAGAGGCGATCTACCGATGGGGCCGTCTATTATTTTAGACGTTGGACTACGCCAATGAAGTCACGTACCTTCATCCTTTTAGGTGCAGGGCCTGTGAGGGGGGTGCCTTCTCTCTTTTCAGCCATAGCCATACGTTGCTTCGCAGAGGGAAGGCTGTCCTCCTTTGGCGTCTTCAGATTTAAATCACCATACTTTCTCCAATGCACCCCACAATCATCGCACAGAACAGCAGTCAACAGACCCTTTGGAGCTTTCCACCACACGGTAGATAGCCTAGTCCTGCAAGCAGCGCAAGTAGAATACGCTGTGGCGTTACGCCCGTCAGTCTTCATGTTGACTATAGACTTCTCCTCTTCGGAAGCACCTGCGGAGGGCTGTCGAGACACCGGTTTAGACTGACCAGTCGGCCCCTTCTGACCAAGCTTCCGAGCGTCCAAAATTCTCCGGTTTTCCTCTCGAAGGTGAGTACTACACCTAAGAGGTCAAATACTTGCACAATAAAGGAAAGAAGAGACACGTGCGTTTTCCAGAGGGTGAAGAAGCGGACAACCTCAGGCAAAGTCCTCGTGGTGACTTGGTCACGCACAGACCTTAGCTCCGGGCCAAAATCAAGGATAGCACTTTCAAAGGCCCTAGTTTCTTCATCATTCCATTCCTTGTCGCCATATCGTGATTCTTCTTTCTTCCACTGATGCGCCATGAGCAAGGCAGTAATAGTTTAATCATGAAGCAATAGCTTCACCTTAGGTACCCGTAACGGGTTCTTCATGCTCACCGCAGAGAGAGACTCCTTCTGCAGCTGTGCTACAGAGAAGCGCCGCATGGTCTCCGTCAACCAGTCCACGTTGGATAAAACATCCTTCCTTGTGGTCAAAGCTGCCTTACATCGCTCGACTAAAATAATAGGTGCTCAAGTAAGTGTCTAAGATGTGCCTGCCTACATTAGTGCTAACCTTCTGCAACTGACGAATACCACATCAGCGACAGGTATGATAAGTATATCTTAGTATTAACTTACCTTCTTTGTCCGACATTCTACATACGCAACTGAGAATTTCGATGGTTTCGTCTGTCCCCCTCTCTGGGATATCTGGGCCTAGCATCCTTAGGTTTAGCTCACAACATGTTACATGGAAACAAGACATACCTGGAGCTGGCAGAGAGGATCCTGTGGCAGGTACGGACGTCTGGAATTTTATTCCCACCCGAGTATTGGCACGCGGGAATATGATGTCCTCCGGATCTAATGGTGTTCATAAACACGTCAGAATCGACTGAATAGTGTCTGCTAGAGTATTATTCACCAAGCGTGTCCTCAGCCACGGTATATTGCCTGAAAGTGTAGCATTAACCAAGACATTGGTTTAATAACTTGAACCCTACCCAAAGTAGCGAAAAGGCCACATTTTGTAATATTTATCTTCCATCTCCTCATGGTGTTTTGCGGGCGACGATGTGTTATTACGGGAGCCTTTTGGCCTGCCCCTGGGTCTCGGAGCAACACCGACTCCCGACTTTGGCTTTGCGGTGGACGCGTTAGGGGGTGTGGGGCGAGCTCCTTCGTCATCGTCGTCCTTGTGCGCACAGCGGGCACACGACCATCCATAACCCCTAGCGGGCTTGGCAACAAGTGGTGGTTGCACACAAGCCATATGGAAGTGAGACTTGCAGCCATCACACTGCACAGAGTCAGAGCTAGTATCCCAATACCATGTTTGTATGCAAACATGGGTGCAGAGTTGAGCAGAAAGTTATATCAACTCATCAGTAAAGAAAAAACATGTGAGCTGATACCAACCTTGGGCACCAATCCCCGCAAGTATCACACAGACGCAGAGCGTCGACTAATTCCGCGACACATTCCTTTTCTGTAACGATCATGTCGTAGCGAGATGCTAGAACATCTTTGATGTCGCGCGGAACTAGCGAGGCAAGGCAATAGGTCAGAGGTATTTTGGTGAAGTCATAGCATCATTGAAACCTACGATTCCGTATCTCAGATGTTAAAATCACCTCGAATTCCCGTTTGATAAATGGGTCGAAGAGTCTATTATAATAGAAGCGATCTGGCCTCTTTTTCCATGCAATAAGATCGGGAATTCTGTCCTTGTGCTTGACATAACATTTAGCTCGAAGCTGGGTAATGGGGATAACCTCGGAATAAATAGCGCAGAGAAGAAGGCGAGAGTCTGTAACTTGTCGGTCGCTAACATCACTTGGCCGGTAATACCACGCTAGGCGGACACGTGTGTATGCGTCTCTGCCTTTTGCCCTTGTTCCTCGAGTAGTGCCTTCGGCGGTTAAAAACTCCATGATCCGAGCGATAGAATATGGTGTGCCATCACGCACAGCCCAGTTCGGAGAACAGTAGACATGATCTGGAAATGAGAAAAATTCAATGAGGAGTATAAAGGGGGAAGAATTTTCTGATTACCATTTACTTTAACCCTTTCACCGTTTGGTATAGTGTATTCCATGCTCTGGGTTCACCGAAGAGATGCGCAGAAAATAGAAGCACTACGAGGGGAAGAAGATGTACAAACGACCAAACAGAGCTTAATAATTGTGCGAATGAGCAGGTTTGGAAAAGGTCAAATTCCGATTTATGAGGATGAAAGAAACGTTACAGAGGAATGTGATGGCGGTGTGGTACAAGGATGGAATGCCACCTCGCCCTTGAAACTCCGCTGTGTCCTGGGTGTATACTTCATACTAAAGGTGACGATAAGTTTACATGTCCAGTCGTATATTCTTCATGGGGTCCTGAAAACTAATCCAGTTGCGAGTGCGAAATGCGACCAGCCTGAGGCTAACTGTTTCATTTTCAGTTCGTTTTCTACTATGAATTCCTGGCGTGATAAGATCTTAACTGGTAAGACCACGCTATGGTTTGGCTATAGTACGACAACGTGGAACCTGACACCTCAAAAATAAAAATAAAAATATATAAGAGCCTATTAAGGTGTCCTGGCACTAGCAGACGACCTGAAGTAACCCAAGGGACCTCTTTTGAATATCATGATCATCCCACGTGACTTCGAAGTCCGAACGCGACTCAGCGAGAGTCGATTACCGTAACGCACCTGAATCTTATCCAATGACAAATTTAAAATGTATTTCTCAGCTAGTATTTACTTGTAAGTGGAAGGCCGACACAAATCATCAATTCCGGCTGAGTCTAATATAATCCAATGACAAATGAATGTATATATATCAGCTACACCACAGGTCTGTTGTTTACTTGGAATGTCATACTTAAGTGAATTGTCCTAGATCTAGTCCAATGACAAAAAATGTATACATCAGTCTGATGCTCCAGGGCCAATACCGTGACGTATGGTATATGGTGTATTCAACAGCCCATTATGATGCCATTATACGGTCCGGGATGATCAACGATATTGCCTTGGAAAATGTTGGGGACATCTCCCGTAGAGCATAGATTGGAGTTATTGTCGTCACCTACGCTATAGGTATTACAACTAGCGGGAATTGGAATAAGGCTGTCGCTCACCAGCGCATGCATCCCACACTCCGGAATCATTGATATGTATCTCGCCTTGAGGGTGTTTGAACCCTAAAAACTCACCTTTGTGTGTCTTATGCATGAGTACACCGCATAGTTCACGACGAGCGCAAGGACGATGGCTCAATGACTAACCTGGCACAATTGGGACCACGTCCTTTTTGTTATTAATGTGTGTTAAATCTGGGAGATGGGCTGGAAGTGGGGTATTTCAACCGATTAGATCACCACAGTATATAGATAGGGTCACTCACCATCGAGATAAGATGCGAACGCCTGGTTTCCGACACGTGGCAAACCGTAACCCACGAATTTGAACGTAGTGGTTGACGGAAGGTGTAATGGAAGGTAGACCGCATCTATCAAGGCTATGGCAGCTCCGAGTGAATGACCCACAAGAGTCACACTATTTGTTCCGTGAGTGGATAGTGCCTGTTGAGTTGCAGCAAGAACAGCAGGGGCAGATCTTCATAATCGTAAGCTCATAATATATTACCACCCAAATAATTGATATGTACCTAGCGTGAGATGCTCCAAAACCGTCGTGTATTTCTAAACCGGATATCCCAGGGAACAGAGTCTGATCCAACGGTGTTAGGAAAAAATTGGCATCAGTTAAGTCAGCGACACTGTCAGGGTTAAGGCAGCTTAGAACAAGGCTCAAGTAATACCAACAAGCTACGCACAGCTTGGTCGGATCCGTTCCTTGATGACCGACAACAACTGTATTTAGAGCCGGGTCGAAACCAACATACCCTGCATACGACTAAGGACGACTGAGAAAGACCACAATAACTGAACTTACAGAACTGTGTCACGGCACCGTCTCCGCCTGAGGCGACAGGTATGAAACTGGGATTGGCGTTGCATTTCACTACCAACACCATTTTTAATATGGCACAGTATTACAGGGTTTGTACTGTGCCCAGGAAATGATATCATACCTCCACAAGACCAATTGATCGTTTTGCTCGGGTCGCAGTAAGCGGCACTTGCGAAGAAGGTGTAGGGAGTGAAGGAGTTGATCTGTGCAGAAGACACAGCAGTGACGGCACCTTGACGAGGTAGAATAGCTGCTGACGTGAACGACAGAAGACCAAGGGAGAGAACTGAGAGCATCATGACCACCACCAATAACGCTTTAGCTTTAGCTTGACAGAGGCAAAGATGTGGCTTATATAGATACCATGCCGGGATACTTGCTGCAGTATGGCCGACAAAGACTGATTTCGATGATCGCGCTTAGATTGGCCACACTGCGAGATGGCGCTAGACCTGCCAAGGAGAACGGTCTCAACCATGTGCACAACGAAGTTCTTCTATACCGTGCCTGGGAGCACCAATGAAAAAATTAGTAGATAGAGGCAGCCAGGAAAGCTATCGCTGATGGCATGGGAGATTTTCACAGTAATATGGGCATATCCAAGAGCATATGAAGGTCACTTTCAGACGCGAGGGAAGCCGTGGTACATGTATATTCGAACCTGTTTGCGAAGCCGCCACTGATGGAAGATCCGAGCACGTGATCCGGTAGAACCGGAATAGAGTCTGTGAAAGAGCTGTCGACATGTGCCACGAATACTTATCGAGAGCTGGTACATGGTAATCCTTAGAGCTTAGCTGCGGGGTGTGCTCGGTGTCAACACAAACAAGCGTATAAGTCACTGGTTGGACTTAGCTTGCAGACTCTGAGGATAGGGGTGATCGAAACTATGTATGTGCGTAAGCCATGCACACGCCGCGACGCGTGATGTTGGTTTCTATAGTTGCCTGACGACTGCTAATAATTCGGTAAATTCTCTTCCCAGATATTACTCACCTCTAATTTTGAAAAACTAATGGTTACCGTAAATGGAGGTCAGAGAAATTGGATGGTGCACCCAGAGCTTGGCCGGGTTGCACGTTGCGCGCGATCCGGCGGCTTTCCTGTCTCTTACGCAGTAGTAGATGAAAGTGCTGCTTTCGTTACGTAACTGTCGAAGGCCGAATGCCCGAGTGACTGGCCAACGAGGGTGGTAAACAATTTGCCCACAAGGCGCACGAAAGTATTACAAGAGGCCGCAAAGAGGGTTGAGCCTGAGAGGCTGACATGGCCATGGCCGTAACTTCTCTCGAGTGCCCTAGTGTTCTGGATCACTTCGTGAACTTATGCGCATTCGACAGTGCACCAAGCGATGGACTCCGGTCCAATCACTCCCCTAACAGGCCATGTCGTAGCTCGAAGTGTCAGTTTTCCCGTATCGGTCTTACTATATTTTTAAACAATATTGTTTTACGGGTTAGTGATTGCGTGAGGAATACGCACCTTGGCCACATGTCATAAGATACACCTGTACACAATCCTGGGTATTATATAGTAATCCGACTCCACGAGGATCCCGGCACCGCTGCATGTCCAAGAACCTAGGACTGACCTCAAATCTAATCGACCATGTGTTGCCGATTGAGGATATTAATTGGATCGTGGTTACCCCACATCCTCGATCACAAGATTCCGTATGAAGTGGTCTAAATTGGTTGAGCGCTTGCTCCCGATCGTACTTCGACTACGTGCAGTCACGCCACAACACGTCCAGGGAGTTATGTCTGCTGGTTTTGGAGGACTTGGCAAAAATTTTCACAAGTGGTGTGAGTAGTACTAGTACTAACATTCATTAGCTTTAGAACTTCGTCTCTTCTGCTCGTACCACCACCACCAACCACGCTTCCAACAACCGCAATGGTGCGAAGCTCTCAAACTATTGCTGCATCTGGGAGAGAGCAGTAAGTCAATTTGATAACTCAAATACCAGGTACCTTAATGTTAATAACATCTGCCTCAAGAGACAATCCGATAGACACAAGGTACTGTGTGTGTGTACGCAGTGCCATGCGATCCCGGACAGATCTTTGCCAGGTCGGATGATCACTCTGAGGCAGAGATGAACTCACGAAACAGATGCTACACGCCTACATCACGCAATCTCTCCCTCCAAATTGAGGGAAACAACCCGCCCAGTACTCACTTTGGCAGCCGAACAATCAAGAGGCGCTCGGTCTAAAGTATCAAGGGCCGGTGGCCCCTCACAGCCATCGACACACGTCATTAACACACAAGGACCTCATCGTGAAATTGACGATGACATGGCAATCAATGTTGGATAGGAGCAGGAAAAGGGCAAGAATTTGGAGGATAACAATGATTCCTCCTCACTGGTTTCAGCTGATGTGAGTAAACATTATGTTGTATGTGTCATATGTTACTAATTCTTATATATGCTTGATATATATTCAGGAATCACATCAAGATATGTATTTCAAAGTCTTGCAGGCTATTTCAAACAGCCCCAACATCTTGTCACCTCATGATGGTATGGTTGTGAGTGGGAATGATGGGGTGTTTGAGCGAGATGTTGGTCTAAGTGACATCTTCAATGAGAAAGCAGCTGAGGCCCATGGGGAAAATGGAATTGATGATGCTGTCCCATTTAATGTCTATCCTGGTCCTGAATATCCAAGTGATACCTTGGATGGCTCCTCCAGTTTGGGTAGTGGTTCGAGTCTGGCAATCCTTGTTCCTGCATCAAATCCCACTTGTGACCCATTGTCAAACCTGCTGCCACTGCCTGACAGAATGAAAATCTTCCTCAAGGCTCACTGTGAGTGGTTCATCCATGCTGTCCTACTTCTTGTGAGGCTATTACACACTGAACATTGTGTTTTGTTCTAAGCCTGTGTGTCAGGGTTCACTGGTTTGATTTCCAAAGTCTCGGTTCTCCAAGTTTCTGGATCTTCCATCACTTTCCATGAGTTTCTATCTCCCCTGATTATGTAAGCATTGCCAGCACAGTGATAAGGTTGTAGCCGGTGTGGTGGCATCTCAGCTTGATCTAGGCAAGTCCCCATGTATCTATCATTGATAGCACTATAGACTGAGGATATCCACTGCACAGTTGGTCATTATTGTAAGGGGAACCTCTGTGAAGCTTGCGAAATCCTTGCAAACTCCTTGCAAAGCCTTCACACCTTACATTCCACTCCATGTGAACATTCCCATGCCTTGCAAAGTCCTGCGAAGTGCATGTGAAGTATTTGCAGCCTTGCCGAAGTGGATGTGAGGGAAACTCTTGTGAAGTCCTTGTGGAGTGCAGGCACCCTATGCTCCACTCCATGCAAACATTCCCACGCCCTGTGAAGTCCTGCAAAGTGCGTGCAAAGTGTACACAGTCCCTTCTGAAGTCTACCCTCCCCAGTGCCACTTCGGCATTCAGCCTC